>CAXAMN010006668.1:1872607-1885791 GCA_963970005.1 Durusdinium trenchii | reverse complement strand
CTAGCATGCTTACCAAGATCATTCAAGGGACTATCCGGAAAATCAATTACCAAGCTTTCGCCTCCACGTTCGGTGAAAAATTTTGCAGGATTCCCGCCACCACCAAAAAGACTAATGAAATTCATGCCTTGAAATAGTTATAGACTCGACATCGGACAAGGCGAGGCAGCGGCACCCTCCCACCTTAGCAATAGGCGGTAAAATTGGTTCGAATAAGCTCTCCGAAAGGCTAAAATTCTTGGCTGCACCTGTTGAGGACTTACTAAAGCCGACCAGGTTTATCGTAAATCCTGCCCGATAAGTCTAATGCCCAACGCCCTCTCCGTTAGATGGCCGGTACACTTCTCAATTTCATCAAGTGATCTTGTGAGGCACCCCCATGGCGGTTCTGATATGGGGAGATGGCTAGCTCCTAACCATCCAAAGCCTCCACACTTTCAGATATTTTTTGGTGTCGAAATCCCACATCGAAACCTCGCATAAAAACTTCTTTTCTCTTTTCTTAGACTCCTCCACCATCAGCCGGCCCAACTGCGGCATCCGGACATCTTCTAAAAGAAAGACCTCGTCGAAGATGCCTGTCTTGCTCGCCTCGACCCGCTCGAACGGAGAGAGGATGATGATATCCTAGTCTCCTTTTCTTACGCCGGGCACCACATCGCACACCCGGATTTTCAAGAGCTCTCCTGGTCTAGCATAGATATTAAAACTGACCTCGTTGAACAACGCCGTCAGCGGCCAGCCTTGGTCGAGCATGACTCCGGAAATGGCACTCTTTACATAATCCACCATGGGCAGCCTAGTTTGGTTCGGTGCCATCTTACGCCAGCCTTTCAAAGCTCTTCGGAACCGGGACAAATGAAGTGCTCCTTTTCTTACGGCCTCCGGCCTCCGGTATTCTAAAGCTGCTCGAAGACGATTTCCTGCATCCTGAGAACAACCGTTCAAAAATAGGTAGTCGGCATAATCCACCAAAGCCTCGTTTAGGTTTGACTCTGTGCTAATCCTCAAATCGAAGCGGGCGACGAAACTATAGAACTCGCTCAGCCTCTTCGCATAGTCCTTGCGTTGTGCATCCTTAACTAAACTGTCCTCCAGTATCCCCCGACCACCCGATGTTGCTCGCAACTTCTGCTCGTATTTCATCTGTCTCTGCATGGCCTTTTTTTCTCCTCTTCTTGATTGAATTGATCAGGTGTATCAAAGTTTTGCTCCTAGGCTCCCGACCCACCCTCTCGCGGCTACGAGATGGAGTCTTTCTCTTTCTTGGAGGGGGAGAAATCTTCATTGGGTCTTTCATCAAGGCATTGCTTTTGCACACTTCCGATTTCGTAAACTTCTACACCACTCTCTTCTTCTCGGCCTTGGTGTTTGGCTGCGTGCCACATTTTACTCTGGCGGCCCTCCCAGCGACGACTGTCGGCGTCAACAATATTCCATTCACTGGGCACCCATCTAGCAAAAAGACGATTCTGACTTGCGAGACTGTGAGCTGCAATGCGTCTGAGAATTTTAAGCAAACCATAATTATTGCATCTGCCTTTCTACACATTCAAGACTACATTCATATTATCATTCAAAATGACCAAGCGGCTTCTGTATCTTCCTGTATCATACGACCTATGCTTCATTGTACCAAGGATGCTGCGGGCTTCAATCAAGTACACAGGCTCCCGGATGTGAATTTTGCTGCACCACAACAAATGCCAATGCTCCCGATCCATTAAAGATCGGGAAACATCAAGGAACAGGGGATCAATCTCAACATCACCAAATACCTCACCCTCTACCAAAGGTTTCACAATTAAAGGATCTCCAAACCCACCGGATGTGTCGTAAAGAACTTCCCGGGCGCCACCCGCGCTCCATCTATCCTTCTGAACCTCCAGCGCTCGTCCCATCTGCCCACACGGCGTGTCACCTCCGCATCATACGAACTGCTCATCACCGCATATCCAGATAGGCAGGCATCGATGCACAACATCTCAAAATCCCACCTACTCCTAAAATCCCCTAGGGCCACAGGCATCAAAACCCCAAAAAGCTCCAACTCGTATGCGACGCTCTTCCACAAACGTTGCCGGGATTTATAGCACTTCTCAATAAAGATACAGCTGTGGCGAAATATACACATCAACGATCTGTTGAGAAGAGTATGGCAAGTCATATGACCAACTATTACTTGCAACTCCTCCCCGCTGACGAACGGTCGCTCGACCAGCCTAGTGAGGGCCCGGTCGAGCCTCCAGTCGCGGTGAGGTATCGGCTGAACCTGTCCAGACATGCCATTGATTCGAACCCCAAGGCTTTCGCCAAAGTCGAGCTGGAAGCAACGTCGTGAGTCGCAAGCCCTTTCTCATGTAATGCCTCCATCAATGCCATCTAATCAGCGCCCGCCGTTGGATGTGATATACCCAGGTGATTGGCATTATCAGCGTAAATTAACAGAGCCCTATCAACACCGTCTTTCCGCCTCCCCAGCCTCGGCGCGGCAGTTCGGTCGCGCACCAAAGGTACTCCTGGTAGAGAACGACGAGCGAGCTCTACGTGGCATTGGTAAGCCAAGTGGAAAGCCCACGAAAAACCCATGGGCAGCACTCGCATGCATGGATAAAAAGGGCCTCCATGAGAATCCAAAAGATTTTGAATTTCTGGGGGAGTGCGGCCAAGCACGTCATGAAATAAACCAACACATCTACAGCAGCCAAGGCAAAATATCTACTCAACTCTTCACCAATACCCAGTCTATAGAAAAATCTCTGACATCTTCTTGCGCCACAAATAAAGTCGCGTCCTCGTCCATCTCCAGGCGTCCCCAGGAGAGCCGGTTATAATGACCTGGGCACACCGCCCACATAGCGTCTGCATTCGTGGAAAAAAAGAATCCTGAAGAGCCGGTTATAGGACGACAGTCGAGGATAAGTCGTTAACGATCACCCTTCTTCGTCACGATGAAAATGCCAACCTGAACCCGAGGTTTGGTGGTATACCGGACCAATCGACAACGATGAAGGTCACTAATGAATTCGTGGTAATTGTAGCGATCATGTTCCAAAACCGGATCAATGTACTTCAAATAGTCAAAGTCCTTCTCTTGAACAGTCGCCATTTCTTCGGCATTCAAAAGCATTTCGGTCTCAAAGTCTAACAACTACCTCCTCTCTTTCTCAGGCAAAATTTAACAAATCAATCGGCTTTCGCTAATCCCGTGGCAAAGAAAGGTTTTCTCTTGAATAATTGGCCAACTGTCCAGACAAGTCGGATGCCATATTATACCCGCTTGCCTTCTTCCTCAATAGTTGCCTAAGCGCGGCCTGAAGTGTCTCATGCATAGTGGGGGCTAGTCTTTTTTTTGTGGGCCCGTTCCACCAATCTCAACGAATTCTTCTAAATTTGGTTAAACGCCATCCTAGGCCAAGAGTCCGGCTTCGTAAAGCCACCCAAAGTGTTCAGACCAGCAATTGTGTCATTGATACGGCCAATTAGGAATCTCCTCCTATAAACTTTCTATTTCGACCTACGGCCTCGAATAGCACCCAAATCTCCGGAGAAAAAAACATCATCTAACAGAAGCGGCAAAAGCAAAAAATCCCCATGTTTCTGTACAAATAATTTGGAAAATATTTGGGTGCCCAAAATAATCTCAGGCTGCTTAACAAACAACCCGATCTTTCTCCTCAAGGTTGTTCCTAGGGTTTCTCCTTAGTTCCCTTGCCATCTCCTTTTCTAGTAGGCTTATCTTCTCGGATATACCGCCTTTCCTCGGCGATTAAACGAATCTACTTCAACACCTCTACTTTTGCTGCCTATCGACGGGCGGCATACTACAGAAGCGAAGGGTCTACCAAGCTGCCATCGGTTAAATCCTTAATGCCCATAATCTCTTCCGCGGCTTCATAGCTAAGAACGTCTAGGCGTCCTTGGTGGGCGTGCTCAACGAGAGCACGACGCCTGTTAAGCGCCTCTACACTTGCCAGAGCAGACAAGTTAAGCTAGTCATAGACCATCATGAAATGAAGTGCTCTACATACGCTGCCATATTCGTGCATCGATCGATCGGAAATTCGAACCCCAGATTTTTTTAACCAAGCGTCATAATACAAGAGAAAATCCGATGCCAAAGCAGGCAAGTTAAGCTAGTCATAGACCATCATGAAATGAAGTGCTCTGCACACGCTGCCATACTCGTGCATCGATCGATCGGAAGCTCGAACCCCAGATTTTTTTAACCAAGCGTCATAATGCAAGAGAAAATCCGATCCCATGCGCCGCTAAAGCTGCCGACAATCATGTACAATCGTCCGTGGCCCCTATAGGGAAAAATCATCGAATTCCACCTCATCGAACTCCGCCACTGCTTCGCTCACAATACGAAATCGTTCATCGCCACTGTCAAACACCACCGGCAAAATCCGAACATCTCGCTCTTCTTTATCAACCCCCACGGACAGCCCAACTCGCACGGCAGCCTTGAAGCTGTCTAACTCCTTCAAAGCCAAGCCACGAACTAAAAATTCTTCTCCTGCCAGACTAAAAAATTTACAGCTCTTACCACCGACCTCAATCACGGGACTATCTGCTAGGGGGATAATCTCTTCATCCAAGTCGCCACCCGAAGTTCTATAAACCACTACCCAAACACGTATGTCCACCGAAGCAATGACCTCGGGCTATAAGGGCTCTCCCAAGCCTTGGCCAACCATTTGCCCATCAGCATCCAGCTTGCCACGAATTCGCCCAACCTCAATGCCATAAAAACGGTCAGCCTTAGCTACAAGTCCTCGCATCTCAGCACTGCCGATGGCCTCCTTCTCACCATGACGGCGGAGCTAAGTGTTATCATCCCGCACCCCAACAGACAAGCAATTGGCTTCCATTCGCTTCACTTCAGTATACTTATTCCCTATTTCCAGCGTGGTCCGCTCAACAATCTCGATCAGGTGTGATCAGGTGTCACCACAAAGCAATCATCTCCCCTCACCGGCCTAAGCACTCCACGCCAGTGTAGAAAAGCGGGATCATCCCCGAAGCGCACGAGTACGGCGTCTTACGGCAGCCACCGAATCTTGCTAGCCATCTTCTTTTGGGTTTTTTTCTTCACCAAAGCTCAAAATTAAGGCAACAATCAAATCAACCGGCTCACCTTTTCCAACAGTCTCACCCCTCCTCCCTAGAAAGAAAAAGCAAATGCTCAAAGTGAACGGATCCAAATGCGGCTCCAACAAAGAAGAAAATAATGTTCCTCGCAACTTTCCAACAGCTCTCGGGTGCGACCACACAGACCTAGCTCCTGCTCCAAGAGGCCCATCTTAGAACCACACGGGTCACCTCGAACAAGCTTATTCGAATCCGCCAGCAATCCCAAACCAAGGCGTACGACTTCGGCCCCCACAACTCGCGCCACTTCGCGCCAAGCGACCATGAAAGGAACTACCCGCACTTAATACTTAAGAAGTGGCCACAGAAATTCATGAGCTTCCGTCAAAAACGGCTTTGCTTCATAAAATTAATAATATTTATATAATATTGTATAATATTTGCTTAATTATATTCTAATTGAATACGTTTATCGTCGTCAAGCAGTGCGAGCGGTCCAAATTGACACTACGATGATTCGTAGGGGCCACACGCGGCTCGAAAAACAGGGTCACGTGCCAACCACGCATGAGGGGTACACCCCCGACTGCACGAGCCAAACCAACAAAAATGCATCTCTTGCAAATGAGGCCACTTGAAGCAATCCAGTACTGGGCATTCTGTGCTTTGCTTCGTGCGTGGATTCTGATATATAATTGACCCTTGGACTCTTGGAGCTGTCGAAGTGCACAGGCGAAATTTTGCAGAACCAAGCCCATGACAGGAAGCAGTGTCATGGGTCTCCAAAGTATTAATCCTCATCACTTTCAGGCCTCCCGATGGTTCAGTTCTGATAGTCACGTGGTTGGACCAAAAAAGGCAACACGGTCAGAAGTGTTCCACCATAAACCTTCTTGCAGCTCCCAATCGCGCCCAAGATGTGTGGTTTGATTCAATTGCCAATTACACCGATTATCAGTGATGTCCTTGTGGAAAAATAGAGGGGTCGGTTTGGCACCATTCACAATTGGTTGTACACTTGGGGGGTATCGCCTCTATTACATTAATCATCAAACCAGTAGTAGAAGGCCCTCTACACCGGGTATGTGATTGGGGCCTCTGCAAAGCTTCTGCAACGACCCTTGAGAACAAGTTCTGGCCTGGCCCTGCAATCTCTTCTGTGGATTTGAGCAGCTCTCAAGTTACTGTTGCACAGATTTCTACTCACAAACAACCTCTGCAGTGGATCACAATGAACATCAATGAACATGTATTTATGAAAACATAGTGAATCCGAATAACACCACTTTCCTGTGTACCTTGGGAAAGGCGATCGTGTGTACCTGGCAATCGCGTTTGGTGGACAATGAGCAGCACAACTGCCTAACAAAACTGGGTCATGTTTGTTGTCCATCATACACACCTAACTACTTCAATTTCAACTGCCAAACATATTGGGGTGGTGCTTGCTCTTGCACCAAATGGGAACACCAACGACCTGCTGATTTTGATGATTTCGATTTGTTGAGTTCCCACCAAATGGATCATGACAAAGACTGGGAAAGCCACTTGCTTCTCGTGACAAGAAGTGATAAGATCTTGAAATATATTCAAATATTCATTCAGATGGATTCTCAAAACGGTCCATACTGGCTAGCAAAAATAGTAGTTTCTGCCTACGGCACTGCCCGGCAAGCAAAAAAATGCCACTTTGAGAGCAACTCCAGCGCGAAGGACACGTAGCTTCGGATGCCCAAAGTGCATCAAAACGGGCATGCTTTGGTTCAAGCAGAATCAGAAAGGCCTCGCCGGGCCTCGCCCGGATCTTCTATGTTCTCAGGTTGTGAGATATTCCACTGAACACTACTGAAATGAAGGATATATAAACCATTTTGGCATCCCAAGTAAATCCCATCCCATAACTTTGAGAGCCAAACCAGAAGCACCTCACACAAAAATGAGGAATCTCGTATCCTGCGCAGTAGTTCTGTGACAAAACGGATAAATTCCTCAGATTCTGTTAGTTGTCGCGTTTTTCCAGGAGGTGATCCACGTGCCTATCTCTTTGGAGCACCGGCGCGGCACGGGTCGCTGGGACCCTCCTTTTCAGTATGACTGAACACTATTCTCTGATGGACCCCTATGTATGCCGCGAATGGGCTTGAATTATATATATATATAAGTAGTTATATGTACATATATAAGTTATGATATATATATATACTAAGTTAGTTATATATTATCTATAAATATATAGTTATATACCCAGTACGTACACTAGTCCGCTCCCAGTGGCTCCAAAGAATTGAACCGTAGACCGAACGAGGGCCCCTGGTTCCTTATATCGCGGTAAGTGTGTGTGTGCGTATATATCTATATAACATATAGTCTATATATGTATATATTTATATGTCATATTATATGAACCTATATAAGTAATTAATCGTTTGCACTAGCGGTTCAGTCCACACATCTGGATAGTCTTCCAACCATCTTCCTGCTTGGCCTTGCCTCGTTCACGAAGCTTCTGGTCGCGCCCTCCATCGTCGTGCTTCAAACAACTCCGGAACCGTGGCTTAACACGACTCCGAATGAACATGGGTTTGTCTCAGAGTATTTGACAACGAGGCATACAGCGGCGTACAACATCAACCAGCTGAAGTCTGCCAGACGCGTTTGGGAGACACACCCACACCTTTACAGTAACTACAAGCCTTGTACCCCAGCTTTGAGGAGTATAGACTTTGTCCCCCCAGAACTCGGTGTCCCATTTTCAAACCGGGAACTGAACGGTGCACGGGTTTGAGGCAACACCGCTATGCATGGCTCAACTCAATGCCTTGGCTCAGAAGTTCAATTCGCTGGTCGTGATCTCGTACTCGTCGCGGAAGGTGTACAACTGGGCAGTGAACATGCGCAGGGCACAAGCTGAAGATGGACCTTTGGTCATGGCAAACGTGCAACAAAATACATATCCAAAATCTGGAGACCCTGTGGACTGTGCACTATTCTCTTTTCTTGTAATTCTCTGTTGCATGGAACAGTCCACGGGGGGCCAATTGGCTACTTCTCTGAACGCAAGTGACTGTCTCATAATCGAAGTGCGCTTGAATCTTCAGCCCGGCGCTTTCGATGCCTCTTGAGAATCCATCCCACATCATGCTCCCCTACAATCTGGTCTTCTCCCCAACCGCTACCCCTGCCCGTCCATATCCAAGGTGCCCAAGTGTCCAACTCCTGAGCATTGCGAAGCGCGAAGCAGGTCAGGACAGCCTGGCCCCTATTTTGTTGGGTAAGTCGATTATGCTGATCGAAATACTCAGGTAAAAGGTCACTGCTACTCCCCACTTTAGTCACGCAACACTGATCTAATGTGGAACTTTTGATCTTGGTCTGAAGCTATACTCCAGAGTACTCTCTCTGCAGAGTGTCCAGCACCTGAAGGCAAACCAAACCTGGCAAAGACCTGGCTCAAACTGAACACAAAACATCATGGAACATAGAACACCTGGTTCTTTGACCTTGTCTCCAACTTTCTGAGATTAAATATCACCATCACTCACCAAACACCCCATGAGTAGCACCCGAGCTCCTCACCGAGCTACGAGTGGGCAACGAGTCACTCTCGCTCGTCACTTGAGTGGTGGCTCCGGTCCCGCCGCGGAACGCACTTGTCGGTCGGAGTCGTCGAGGGGCGTAGCCCACGCCCACGTACATCTTCCACTTCTTGTACTTCCTGCGGCGAAGGCTTTCGTTTGGAGAGGTCTCTTAGCAACTCCTCATTCGTTTGAAGACGAAGAAAACCATGGACCATACTATGGTCCATTCTCAAGGTATGAAGCAGTGAAGCAGGAGGTCATCTATCAACCGTAATTACCACCGTCACTTGCACAAATGTTTTTGGATCTCAATGTCGCGTCAGGATGCTTCAGTAAGTTTGTGCACCGCAACTGGGATTTGCACTGCAAATCGCACATCCCTTGAAAGGCTTGGCCCGGCTTGGCTTCCACGCGTGTCCCATGGCTCATCGGGGTTGAATTTCAGCAACCTTGGCTTTCCAGTGTCTGGAATTAATTGTCCTATATGTTCCTTACCAAGGCATGCTGCAGCACTGGTGGCTAGCACCCCGATCAGATCTAACCCGTGTCCACAGCATGTAGTAAACCAGTTATCAAACTCGCCAAGAAGCAGGTAGATCTGCACAGGGGTAATTTCAAAGATGGTCTTCCTCGCAGGCAGCTAAAGTTCGGCCGGCTCGAGCTGAGCTGGGGGGGAGATCAAAGGTCACAATTCGGCCACTGTTGGGTGAGTTGGCGCAACTTGCAGCATCCAAAGCATTCACTCAGATGTTTTTTTTTTTTCAGGCCACATTGCTTTTGGTAAGTGACAACGTTGCTTGTGGTCCGACAGAACAACTTCTAATTAATGACTGTTCTGTCATGTTGACACCAAAATAATGAAGCCCGTGAGAGGGACAAGGTTTGGGAGCCTCATGTTTGACACCTCATTTATTTCATCTGGGGAGGTGATGGATCCCCAAGACAAATCTATTGGGAGGTTAGGAAGAGTTAAGAGGTCAGAAATGAGCTATTTCCAGGTGCCAGGGATTGATTGAATTAAACATCAACCCGTTTCAAAAAAATAAAACATCGGGCTTTTGGGTGTTCAAGGTATGGTATTGATCCAGTGGTAGATCCAGGCGGTTGCTCTTGCAAAGCAAAGCTGAGCCAAATTTGTGAAGAGGGGAACTACTTAGAACTTTGTGCTAATGTATCCTTCATCATCTACCAGCTTCTACAAACAGGCCGAGACTAGGCAAAGAGCCTAAGACAAGTCTTCAATAGACAGGAAAGCTAAAAGAACCTTCGGCATCCTTCGTACCTCTGCGCGGAAGCCTTTATGCTGCACGTTGTTATGTTGCACCTCCTTCAATATAACTCAAAGTATCTGCATGATGGAACCTACAAGTGAATCCCGTTGCTCTATAAATAGAACATGTGTAGACCTTTCTAGCCTATCGGATGGATAGGTATTGCGTATTGCCACACATCTTTCTCGGCAAATGGCTGCAACTAGTCAGTTTGCTGAGGGAGAACCACTATGAACCACCTGCAACACCATAGTGGCAGTCTGAGGGCCACTCCTTCCTTCCCAGGCTGCAGCCGAGGTTCCCGTAGATCTCTGCCAAGTAGATGCCATGGGTTTGATGAACGGCACCAGCGGCACCGATCTCGGTGGTCCAAGAGGCCTTGATACCCCAAATGATCTCGATCTCCTGCGGCAACCAGCCATGCGAGGTGGTTCACCACTGGCGCAGGCACTGGTACCACCTGTAGTACCACCAGGACATGACAGGAGATTAGGGGTTGTGCCTGCCAGGGTCCTTTCAGGCCTGCCCAAGCTTTCAACTTTCACGACTCTTTCTACCGTTAAGTTCTAATCCCCCAAATTGCCAAGATCCAACAGTACCTTTTGCAAACTGCTCAAAAGCTGCCTATACTATCCTATACTGTACTATATATATATATATAGGCCAACCATCTTCCCAAACCTCCAGATGTGAAAAGGACTTGGTTGCCGATTCGCTTCCAAATGGGGTTGGTACCAGGAAAATGACTGAACACAAGTAACTTCTTGCCAACAAAGCTTTTCACATCTTTTCAGGGTTGGGTCATGCTATAGTCGTAAAACAGAAGCAAAACATGGAAGGCACCCTGGTCCGCAACTACACCAAGCCTTCAGCAGGTCCATGGTTGTCACATCCAGTCCTGATAGTCTCCCACCATGCACCCCACTTCTCGTCCCGCGTGGCACCTACTCGGTTCCACCCGGTTTTTCCCACCCGTGTTCCTCACCCCGTTCTCACAACGGTGGCCTTCTCGAAGGTCAGACCGCCATACAGCAGTGCGTCGCCAAACGAGACAATGGAGCCCGAGTCTTTCTCGTCGCTGGGGTTGGGCGTCTGTCGGACGAAGTCAGACGTTCGAGCACCAAGTTGGATGTCTTAAGGAGGTGAAGATCCATCTCCCTGTCGCACGTAACATGCCGAATTGATTGCTGTAGGACAGGTTGATTCGAATCCAGTCAGGTCCTTCAAAACCTGTCGTCCTTGCATCATACCCGGGGATCGGATGGCTGTCAAATGAGTTGAACCCAAATCTGTGCCGGTCAACTCGCTCTGCGGTGCCTCTGAACAATAACAGATCGTTTTACCCGTTGGAGTGAAGGCGGGTCATTCCAAACCTCTCGGTTTGACCAACAAAGTAACACCATGTAACACCCAAGTCCCAAGATGCCCGTGCCATCCCGTGCCATGCCCAATAAAAAGGCCTATAATAATCTACTCTATGATATATATTATATATATATACATATATATATACATATATATATACAACACGTTTTGCACAGGTTGACCTGTCATGTTGGAGGGTTCCACCAGCTCCAAGAATCTGCAGAATCTGCCGCCTACAACCAAGTTGCAGTGGATCCACTTGCCACATGCAGAAGGTCACCAGTGGTTCCAGTTTGACTTCAACCGAAGGCCGAACGAAACTCCCTGGTTCCTTACTACTTTTGGCATCTTTTGACTGCTTAAGGGATCCACTGAGAAAGGGATTCATGCTCCATGTAAAAAGGATTAAATATGGCTTTCTGAGGTGAAGGACTTGTCCAAGACCTGTTCGGTGATGGCACAGTCTGGCACAGGAAAACATCACAGGGTTTCGTGAAAGTGGCGCCCGCTGTTTGTAAAGGGAAAATATACTCTTCCAAAAGGGACCATGCCATCCACTTCCATGGAACATGAGTCAGAGGGTAGTCGTTTGAGTTTCTTCACCCTTGCCAGGCCTTGGTCATGATCCATTTGGCACGAGTATCTTTCGTCCAGGTGCTGGGCCGGGCACAAGTTCACGCGGGGAACGCGGAGTATCATCGGATGTCGGGTCAACGGGGAAGGCTGGTGAAGGCCAACAGGGCCGCAGCTGCATCGCTGCATCACCCAATGATCCACATACTCCATCCATTGACTCCATCTGCTCAACAGACTTAGTGTTTGCACGTGTTTGCTCATGTTTGCTCCTTTCCTCGTCTTTCCTCATCTCTACAAACAAGGAAGGAACACGGCCTGGCCAGCGTGCTCCTGCCCTGGTCACCAGGGCCCGGAGTCGGTCGAAACAGATGTTCTTTTCTTCGGCCAGGGCACAAAATCAGGTCCACCTTGCCGTTGCTTCCAAAGACCTCCGGGCTGTTTCGCCCATGGGGGCCGAGGGGAAAGAGGTGGGAAGGGATGGCCCAAAACGCTGCGTGTCGATCGATCTGTGCACAGGTGAGTGTCGTAGATGTCTAGGACAATCTATCATCAACTTAAGATAGACAGTGCGATTATGAAAAGGTGGTTCGTCTTTGGACCAGGCCAACATGAATTCTTTTCGACTTCACCTACCCAAGCTCTGCTCCACCTGTCTTGTTTCACTCCAAATCCAGCGAGAAAACGGCCAAGAGGCAGGTGGGTCTGGCCCCTCAGCCCAGATCTTGAGGCCACCCCTCGGCAGTGCCGACGGCACTTGGGATGATTCTGTTGGACTTTCGCTCCCAGGCGATGGTGGGGAGGAAGGGAGGCTGATTGGCCAAGAGGGTTGGATGTTAAACACCCGTCATGGGTGAAGCGTTGTGAAGCATTTTTGGGTTCAGACCTTTTGTTCGTGGTCCAATCCGGCCAAATGTCAGCTTTCTCGGTAAGAGTCACCTCGCGGATGGTGCTTTTTTTCGTTGCTTCTCTGGTCTCTGGTACGCTGGTATAGTACTTATAGGGGCTGCTGTGGGATCTTTGTCCAAAGAAATTATGGAAAAATACAGATCAGATACATGTAAACTACAAAAGAGCCCCTTCCTGACCGGCCGGGCCACATCATTCATCCAGTTGCGCTCTTGCAAGGCTAGACGACCACCAAACAGCAAATCTATGGGAGTGGGAGTGGGAGTGGGAGTGGTAGTAGTAGTAGAAGAAGTAGTAGTAGTAGTAGCAGCAGCAGCAGTAGTAGTAGCAGCAGCAGCAGATCGAGTAGTAGTAGTAGTAGTAGTAGTAGTAGTAGTAGTAGTAGTAGTAG
>CAXAMN010006668.1:1833717-1872597 GCA_963970005.1 Durusdinium trenchii | reverse complement strand
GTAGTAGTAGTAGTAGTAGTAGTAGTAGTAGTAGTAGTAGTAGTAGTTGTAGTAGTAGTAGTAGGAGTAGTAGTAGTAGTAGTAGTAGTAGTAGCAACAGCAGCAGAAAGAACATCTTTAGCCATATCTTTCGCCAAAAACAAATACATTCGCGAACTCGAGAAAAAAACAAGGTTTTGACATGTTCTAGGGTCATCGTAATCAACGCTATGTATTAGGACCTTTAGATCGACAACCATATATTGTAATCAGCTGTTCAGGTTTCTTTGTCATGCAATGGCATGCATTCATGTTTCCTATAACATATACATATAGATTGAACACAAAAAACAGAGAGAGAGACAAGGACAAAAAACATCACGATCAGTGATACTGTCCAAAGGGATTCACAAGTCAAACTTTAGCTATTGCAGCTATTGCAGTGCGGAATGATTCTGAGCTTTGCGCAAGTCTTCATCAACATCACTTCCACCATCCATGTCCTGTGCAACCGTCTATTCGGCTTTGCACACCTAAGCAACAAAAAGGCCATGTCCCAAATGTGGACAACTAAATAAGATCTAGCAATGAAATTCGAACAAGAAGGCCTTGAATATAGCCTTTGACTTGATAGATGCCTCAATGACCTCCACTCACGAATCAGTTGTACTCATTTTTAAAACATTTCAGTTATTCAACGTGGAGAAACATCCAATCACCTTGGAAATACTTGCAACTGTACATCTCCCGGTTCGAGCTCCCCATCCATTCTTTCCAGCACGCCGCTAAACGTTAAACAGAGCGTCACGATGCCACAGTCGGTCCTCGAAGTCAAAGCAACCAAAGTTGCCCGATTGCCACAGGTTGTCTTCATACATGGTCTCGCTCTCGTCTTCGTCGAAGAACTCGACCTGTCTAGTCTTAGACTCTTGATCAACAAAGCACCCCATATGAAGAATTGTTCAATCCAAATGTAATTTTTTGATCAAGAGTGTACGACTACGCAGCATGAGCCATGGGAGGCTTCCGGGAAGTGCTTCCGGGAAGCTCGGGGAGCCCGAGCAGGTTGAGGGAACACAGGAAGGCCATGAAAGGCGAGTTGCCTGTCGACAATGTCCTTCACCCTTAGCAGATCTCCACTCATCCTGAGGATCACAAGTCACAAGTCATTCGGACTTCATGCAATACGACTTGGAGTCATCGTCTTTTCATCGTCTCCAAGGATTCAAGCAATTTTGTACATACAGCATCTGGCGTATGTTGACCCTCCACTGGATTAACCCTCAGGATTGCTTTGTCTCTTAGTTACATCAAACCCCCGGACAGTCACCAGGATATCTCAGTCAAACTTCTAGATCTTCAACTTCGACCTTCCATTCCAAGCATCCTCAACCAAAAATCCATAAACATCCACTTCACTTTCCCTCCAAATCCATTACATTCCGCCCAGCTCCATCCACTCACTCCGCTTCCCACCACGCGGGACCGCTCCCTCTCCGCCCGGGCGTCGGAGATGTAGACGTAGCGGCGGCGACGGCGGCGGCGGCCGTAGGGTCCAAAGGTCTGGCCGCTGGAGTCGGTGCTGCGCTCCACACGCGAGCCGCCACGGCAGTTACCTGAGGGAAGGTGGGAGGTGGGAGATGGGAGGTCTGGGCATTGCGAGGTGATTGGCTCAAGAATATCCTTTGCAGTGTCTTGTAGAACTCTGGGAATGAGTTGGTTGTAATTTAAAGAAAGAATCCACGGATCAAAGGATCCAACCGAGCAAACAATGAACATCACCAAGTGGTCTGACTGAAAATCCCAGGGCTAGGTGCACCCCACCTTGCCCTCTCAACCCGGCACAGGTGGCTTTTTGCTTGCGCATCCTTCGACCAACCCGAACCCGAATGGTCAGCAGCTCCAAAGCTCCCGTGCCGCAGCTTCCCTTCGGTGGACGTCCGGTTCCACACGACCTGTTCCATGCAGTTTCCGGTTCCAAGCTGGTCAGCAGTGGGGGAACCCCCCTGGTCACGCCGGTTCAGGTAAGGCACGGTCCTCGTAGAGGGTGACCTCCCGATCACCGTCCCGTCCAAGGAGCGAAGGCCGGTTGAAGCCCGTCTAGACTGAACCAACTCTCAGGCAAAAAACGTGTGGCTGGACTCAGCCAATGAGTAGATTCAGGCTGATTGATTCAGGTGCTTGATGGGCTTGGGAACGGGTCGAATAGGTGGTCGAGTCTTTTGGTTCCTCCCTGCAAACAGGAAACTGCAAACAATGGCAATGTTACATGAGGAAATAAGATATTGTTTTATTACGCCCTGCCTACAATTATCTCAGTGTACTGCTTCTCAATCAAGCATGCCCAATCAGAAACTTCAGACTTCCAACAAGCCCTGATGCTCCTGCTGTGTCACATGGACTCTCCAACGGGCGGACCAAATCGATCCCGACTCCGAGCCTTGCATTCCAAACCTGGGCCAGTGATTGCAAATCCGAACATCTCTTCTAAGTTGAAGAAACAGCAGAATATATGCAGGGCATTCCAGGGCGCCAAATGGATGTCCATTAATAGCCTCAGAAAGAGGTTTATATAGGGGGTGTGTTCATTGGACCCTGGTTTGTGGGTCCTGGTATGGTTTGGTGGGATTTGGAGTTGTAAACTGCCTTGGGTTGGTGGATTCTCGTCATATCTGCTCGAGGACGGTGATCCCAAGGAAAGGATTCACATTGCAAGGATAGAACATTTAAGTGGTGCCGGGAATCAAGCCGGCTCATCACTTCAGACCAGCACTGGGCACCACGTGGCAATGGAGGGCACCCTCACCGGCGAGCCACAGCTGCATTGGCTATCCTGTGATTCAACCACAATTTTGGCCTGCCAGATTGACAAATACACAGGAACTCACCAAGGAGCACTGGCCCCATTGGGGCGATACATCACCGGATGATGCCTTGAACTCTGGCAGAAATCGATTAGGGTGCCAGCTGGCCGGCATTTCTGCTGGCTTTGTGGGTTCCGCTGAGTTCCGGCTTCACGGGCTTCTCCTTTCGGGTCTATTCTGCCGCAACACATTTCGTCCTCAGGGCTACTGAAATGCTGCTAACTCTTCTAAGGGTGCCAAGATTTGGAAGAAGCACAAAGCTCACAAAGGGGAAAATAGGCCAACCAAGAGCTGTTCTTTGGTGATAAAGCCATAGGTTCCCAAAGCTTCGGAACATCTAGGTTGCTTTTTGTTGCTATTGCCAGCACTTACCTTGCCGACCGCACCGGGCCCCTTGGTATTTTCCCATGTGCACGCTTCCTACACCCTACCGACCCTACCTCCTGCCAATCCTGTCCCCACTGCACATTCGCACAGCAGACAGGGCACTTCCCCAATTCTTGTCTTCGCGAATGGCCAAGTATGCCCCGCGATGGCTCTGGAGGTAGACCTTTCCTCCTCCTGCATCCAAGACCTCGACACCCAACCACACAAAGGGTGCCCGTGAAGGGTGGTGAAAGCACCGGTGTGGTCGGTGTTTATTTACAGACGTTTGGCAAAGGTTCGGTGCAATGAGATGAAGAAAAGCTCACGACTGAGCGTTGTTCAAGAGCAATCGAGATGACGTCCAACATTAACATATCCAACATGTCTTCAAACTGTGACATGGGAGGGTTTCGGACACGCCTCTCACGGGTTGGAGTGAGTTCTTGACCCCAATAACGTTCCTACATATAGACTATAGACCAGGACCTTCCCAGTGACCTCTTCAGGATTGGTAAGTGACCTTTTCAAGGCCTGTTTGTGATCTCAAAATCTCAGGAAGCTCCTGGGATATTTTTTTCTACATTTGAACATCAAGAATTCAGCCTCCAGGTGGATCTGCCAAGCGTTCGACGCCGCAGTTATCTGCCACACGGGGGCGACGTTGGCCACGTGGTCACAACATGGGGCAGGAGTCCATGGGTTAAACCGTTAAACCCCTGTTGCAAGAGCTTTATAGAAACATCTCGCAGGCAGATGATAGTCCCTATTTACCCCTTAACCCACCCGGCCCGGCCCATACGACATGAGAGTTTGGCTGCTTGCAAATGTCCCGTGCCTTGAACTTCTCCCAGCCACCAGTGTTGCTGCTCATTCGCACATTTCCATTGTTGTCCTGGATGTGTCGTCCTGCCCGCATAGGCAGTCGTAATGTCATAGACCAGGCCACCTTTGTACTAGGGCATCGCCAACTCGCCACCTTCCCTGTCTCGCAAATCATCACCCTACCCCTACCCCCAGCATGAAGAAGGTTTCACTGTTTCACAATCCAGATGGAGGGTTGACACATAATCAAGAGTCTACATGTACAATTTTTCAACCACAAGAATTCGCCTAAGGCTCCCCCGCAAAACTCCATGGGGCCCAATCTCCAACCCTGAGCCTCACCTTGACTAGGTCTGGCTCTAGTTCTAGTTCGAAACTCCAACCACGACGTGACGGTAGCCGCCCTTGGTGCAAAGCTGATGGAACTTCTTCCCCAAAACGATGAGTCAACCATCAACCTGCTACCTCTCCGAAAATCGGACCTCTTCATCTGGTCCGAACAAAACAGGGTCGTTTCTACCGCACCCCAGTCAGCGCTCGTCCTGTGTTCATGTTCCGGATAAACACCCGGCTATCGGAGCCGATCACTGTGATGCCCGGATCCGCGGAGCGGATCTGCCAGGTATCTTTGGTGCCCTGGGAGAGGCGAGCTGAGAAGAGTGAGTGTGACAGGCGAGCTGATGTGGGGGGAGTAAGAAGCAAAACATCTGGTAGAACCGCCATGCATCTAATTAGGTAATTAGGGGTAAAGTAAGTGTAAGCATGTCAGAACTAAACAACTGCTGCCTTGAAAAAGACAGACATCACAACGAACCAACCTGGACCCTCCATGTCGGGATCGCCACACATCGTCACTCTGTGGGGCTGGTTTCTAAATGTTCGACCTTCAAACGAGTCAAACGAGATCCCGGCGCGTAGAAGAACATCATCTTCCCAACTCGCAGCAGGCTGCGGTTAGTGGGAAGCTGGACGGGTGTAGCCCTGCGAAATTTATCAATCGACCAGGTTTCGTGTTCAAAGGGCCCCTTGTCCAAACCGACTTCTTGCTCTAGTATACATGTGTTTTTTCCACCCATTTTGGGGGCTTTCAGAAACCCATCCCCTTTGAACTGCCGGGAAGGGGTGCATGTCTGTCTACACGTCCTCTTGGGCCGAGCTGAAGGCGACGATGCCCGGACCCCGGAGCGAAGGAACAGGCCGATTCGTCGGATTCGGATAATAAAGATATGGTACACTATGTGGATAGTACATATATAAGTAGATTACAAAAAACAACAAAAAAACTATATCGTACACTATGCCATAAATATCTATAAATACATAATATAATTCTATAGTAAGTACATGACATGATGCGGATCGACCAGCCACCTAGGACCGACGCTGGCCTTCCTTCTTCCAACATCTTCCAAGCGCGTGACCGCAGATCCAAGTCCCACAGAAGTCCCAATGAAGGTGGAGAATGGGAAACAAACACTTACAAAGCGTAAGGGGGCCATCTCCCTTCAACTACCGGGGAGCACCTGCTCTGGTACTAGAGCTAATGGCCTTCACACACAGTCATCCGGTCACCGTGCTTGACGTCCTGTTTCGTTCAGTCCTGGCGTTGACTTTGGCATCCACTTTAACCCAAAGGGACTTTGCAAAGGAAGACTAGTTCATCCATTGGTCTGCGGCGTGCCCTTCCAGCTAAGGCACGGCTTGGCCGCGGTCGTACCATTTGTAGCTCCAGCCATCCATGCCCAAGACTCGTTCACGACCCTCCATGTTCTCCAAGTAGAAGTCTCTATCCTGAACTAGGATGACTATCTTGGTTTCTTAGCCCTTCAAAGCTCAGCAAACATCGAACGAACACAAAAAAACATCTGGCGGGGTGATATGTTGGGCCGGAGGCTCCTGTTCTATGCCCATGGCCGCGGTGTCATCATAGACCAGCAAGCCGCCCAAGGTCAAGGAAACCTCAGTCCGAGTCCCATCAAACGAAGGCCTGCAGATGTTCTTGATAGATTTCATGCACAAAGTGTGTTGCTTATTATTCACTCATATGACTCATATGTATGTAAATATTATATATATATGAAGTAAAGTTTTGAGGCCACGACATAAAAAGATTGCTTTTCATCACGGGAAACCAATCCAAAGCTAAACTAGTACCGATTGAACACAGAAAACACGTGATTCCTCCAGCCAGAAGCGATGAGGCGATTTTTGGCATGTTCAGAGTCGGGAGCCACAACCCCAAGTGATTCTGCAAACGTCACTGTCTGACAGTGGTTCGGAGGTGAGACCGCAGTACCAACCGAGTCGCCTTGGGGAAAGGCCAGAAGATCTGTGTACCACTGCAGTAGCCTTCGAGCTTTACGATGTCTCCCGCGCCAGCGCGGCCAGTCCTCAGTGCACGCGCGAAGCGTCCGAAAGCGGCAGGACGTGCCGGGGCTTTTGGCACGTGGCACTTAAGCGTCCCGAAGGGGTTCACGGCTTGGTGTTCATTCTTTTGATTTGAGCATTCTGCCCAGCTCATCGTTCTTTTGGTCATAGACCACCCTGTAACAAAAGAGACCTGATGGGGTGCGCAGCAGGCCTTTGGTTTGCGGTCAGTGGGTGTGAGGCTTGAAACATCTTTGCGGGCACACTGGCCATTGATAGCACAAGGTGTTTGCCAACATTGGAAGCAAAGCGGCTTTAAATGTAACAGAAAGAACATAAAAGAAATACTATGACCGCCGGATTCTCGAAGAGATCCCTCTTGGCATTCTGTTGAACTTAAGTATGTGTTAACGTTATGTCCACCAGAGGTGGCTTTATTCTAGAAAAAACAACATTGAAAAAGAAAACAAAAAAGTGCAAACCAAAAAGCACTAGCACAACAAAGAGCAACCAAGAAAGCAAAATAAATGCAAAACAAACAAGTGCAACCAAAAAAGCACTAGCAAAACAAGCCGGGCTTTCTGGCGCGCTTTTTGTAAGGGTCCACTTTCTGGCGCACTTTTTGGGAGGGTCCACTTTCTGGTGCACTTTTGGTCGCTTTTTGTTCGCTGTTTTTTCGCCAAAAAGCAAAAACACGAAACAACAGCGACAAAAATGCGACCAAAAGTGCAACAGAAAGTGCGCCAGAAAGTGGACCCTTCCAAAACGTGCACCAGAAAGCCCGGTTGAGTGCAGAATCCTCAGGGACCTCTTTGTTTTGTTTGTGCCTTTTTTGGTTACACTTTATTTTTTTGCTTTCTTGGTTGCTCTTTGTTTCGCTTCTGATTGCTTTTTGTTGCACTTTGTTTTGCTTTCTTGGTTGCTTCTTTGTTTTGCTAGCGCTTTTTTGGTTTGCACTTCTGTTGCTTTTGTGTTGCTTCTATTTTTCAAGATGATCAACTTCTAGAATAAAGGGGTCGTGCAGACATTATAATGTTAACGCATCTCTAAGCGATCCTCGTACGTCCAAGGCAACAAGCGAGGTTCTGCCAATCATGTCAAGCCAATTCAAGCCTCCTGCTGTCAAGCATGAGATGCCTAACATCCCACCAACTGACCCCCACTAATCAACGTCGACGCCACACGGGCCAAGCCACATTAGCAACAACACGACGTGCTGTCAAAACAATGCCAGGGACATTTCAACATGTTTTGATGCACTGTTTTCAATGTATGGCCTGTATGGGACTTGTTTCAAAATATCGAAAATCTCTCAACATACATCAATCAAAAGGACCGACCCTGCCGGTGGGTGGACCGACCTAGTATGTTTCAAAGGTGGAACCAACCAGCACACCCCTTGGTCAATGAGACCATGCACGACAAACCGAGCATGGCGCGAACGCGGGGTCCGCTTTTGGTGCGCTGCATACTGCCCTAAACAGTCCATATATGGAAAACGTGTCAACATCATCGATACCTGAAACATCCTGAAACACCCACAATGATTACTATGGACCATAGAGCCATGGTTGAAACCCTTTGTTTCATCCGAAGCACAGGTCCCCGAATCCGGAGCACAGTAGTGAGCACCTCCGTTTTCCCTTTCGAGCGACATGCAGGCGCCCCAGTTGGTCGCTGTGGGGTTCCACAGGTTGCAGTACTGCACCTGGCGGTGGCATCGTTGGCATCATGGTGCCGGAGGTGTGAAACATGCATGGAACAGGTATGAAAAGGTACATATACAAAAAAAACATTGATTCCGAAAATGGACCTGCAAGGAAGACTATTTCCTCTACAACCCAGTGGGATTCAGGTTCCACGTGAATTTTCCAGGGTGTAGATCTTGTCCTTTAGCCGGTGAGGCGCCATGCTGGAAATGGGTGCCATGGTGATTGCCATGTCAATGGCGCATAAGCATGGGAATGGATCAACTCCGGTGATTTGGACATTGGCTCATTCCCATGTTGCACACGCGTCTTCTCATGTGGAATGTTTGCTCATAAACGGACACCAGGATGGAAGTACCGTTTCATCATCCTGTCTGGGTCTTCCTTCGCTCGGCGACCGCCCCACGGCCCAAACCCCGGACTCGGACGAATCAATTCATGTCTGATATATATCCTTTTTTCCTCCTACGATATGCCTGCAAAAGCGAAGCCTCTCTTCCTATACTATGCGGCTATTCTTCTCCCCTTTCTGCAGTGCTGGTCCAAATTCGAGCTGTTTGTGTGCATGCGCGCATGCTTGTGGTGATCTCAAACCCTTTTGAGTCCAAACTAGATTCTATGCCTCAAGTCGAGGACAAATCGGGAACTTTGCCCAAAGGATGCCAGAAACCACCTATTTCATCGCCGCGTCCCGGACTCCTGTCTTTTGGGAAAACATCTTCTCCTTCCCCACACCATGACCATCTATCACTCCCCCAAGTCGTTTGGGCGACTAATTCTGTTTGCTGTTGGCTGTTTCGTGCGGCTGCCATTTGCCACGCTCCATCTGTCGTGCCCAAGGCACCAGGAATTTGAGATTGGCCTTTCCGATGTCCGCTTCGATTTCCTGACTTCGGGGCACACACGCGAGCGGAAGCCGAAGCTGAGCGAGCGGAAGCACGCTGCTCCTTCTTCCGGTCTCGCGGCGAAAGCTGGAAGCTGGCAAGGCCGTCTCATGACATGTGTTTGGGGTATACTCAGGGCATAAGAATAGGCTGGGCGAATGACATAGGAGCTGGGGGCACAGCGACGAAGTCATCATGTTGCCACATGATATCTCATCCACTAGTTGCCTCATGACCGAACGCTTTCTATCTCATCCACTAATTACCACATGCTGTGTCATAATCTCATGTCATGCGTGGTTTATATCCAATGCCTCCGGAAACCATAAAATCTCGATCAATTTGTGATACACTTATGAGAAACATAAATGTGTGGGTGTGTGTGTTGGTGTCATTCATGTATGTGAAGGCCTGATGTTACAGGAGTCGTCGCATATACATATATATGACCATATATATTCGGAGTGTTTGGAATTCAGGTGCAAACACCCGAGCAATGAATCAAAGCACAACCAAACTTGCGAGCTATCAATTTTGGCAGCTACTTGTGTGGTACCGCAGCGGAGGATTTAAGGAAGGGCAACCCAAAGAACTCTTGCCACCACAACTGAAGAGGGAACGCTTCTACACCAACTCCAGCGGAACTGCAAATGGATCTCTGATTTGCACACCTGATCCACCAAATCTCCAACCGGCTTTGTTTTTTTAATCCTCCCTCACTTAGCCAAGACACGATCCTCTCTGGGGTGACCCAAGCCTTGTACTTCCAAGGTGGTTCGTTGTCATCCAACCGTCGACCTGCCTGAGCAGCTGAGTATCCAGTAAGTCTAAGTATGTGCAAAGGATACCCCGAGGATACCCCTGGGACTCTCTGGGTGTATCCATCTTTTTCTGCACAAAAACAACAGTGGAATCTCAAACAGTCTTTCAATATCAGGTAATGATCTTCCCATGTCAGGTGAAGCATTCAGCTTCAGAGCCAGAGCTGGGCCATCGCCATCCTCTGCCCAAAGCAGCTGACTCATCGAGCTGTAATTCACTTCGAAACCCATTGCAATCTTCACAGGGCATCGAACTCTGGCCGAAGAAATGCCCCAAACTATGAATCAACAACCATCTTGAACCATCTTGAACCAACTGTTAAAAGCATTCTCGCAGGTTGCTTCCACGCAGCCCAAAAACAACCGAGGGCTCGTAGCAGAACACCGGCGGACTTGCAGAAGTCTCCATCTTGGAGAACCACGAACGCGCACCGGCTGCCCCCGGCTGCCCCGCAGGGCTTCCAACCATCCGCCCAGCGGCCGCAGACAGGCGCCGCAGCGGGTGGTCCGGATCCGCTGGTTTTAAGTCCTCTGAGTTGATCCTGAGCAAAGCACTGAGTAAGACCCGGGTGCCGTAACGGGGTGTTCGTGGTCCGTACCGGGGTGTGCGGAGTTCGGGACGGTTTCGGGAAGAGTTGATGAAAGAGAAATCCCTGCGGAATCATGGTCCAGACCTGTGCGCAGGGGTCCAATTGTGGTATGTGCTACTTTGAAGGTGTCCATTCATGGGGAAAAAGTGTGCGGCGTTGTGCATGGCCACGCGTTTTTCTATGGCCTCACAAGTGTGTCTGATCTTCCATTGGAAAGAGGCAACAAAAATGATTCCAAGCTCTGCAGGCCAGGCGGGAGGATATATTTAGACCAGTGACAGGGAGAATAACAGTTCTTTGTATTTCTTTGTGTTGGTCATAAATATAGTCATGAGATGACAGTCATCCTGTTGTGTCTATTCTTGCTTCCTTAGGCTTACATCTTTGATCATCAATCACCCTGAGACGGGACCGAATCCTTTGTTTAAAACAAAATTTGTGTGTGTATTCCCTTGCTTTGTTTTTTTGTTTAAGATCTCGAGGACCCTGGTGAGAATCATTGGTTTCCGTTGACTTGCTCACCCTCCAGCCCCTCATCATTGCCAAAGCATCTCCACGGAATAGGTCCCATCACCGTGGTCCACGCGGGAGCCCAAGCGCCGTGAGAGCAAGCGACGGCTGCCACCGCTTTGGTAGCTGGTGTTGGTGTCATTGTTCTCAGGGAAGTTGCAGTATCGCTGACAAACAAGAGGGGTCTAGAGTATAGAGTCTAAAGATGTCTAAAGGAAACACCAAAGCCCTGCAGCTTCACTTCCAACCCTTCTGCAACCTTATTTCCATAAAAAGCTTCTACAACCTTCTTTCTATCGACCACGTATGTATTTATCATTGCAAAAGTCGGATGCCTATCCCTACATGCCATCCCCCTTGTGTACGAAGGCCTCACATGTTGTGCCTCGTCACAACATGTCATAATTGCAGAACAGAACTATAGACTAGAACAAGAGCATTACTACTAGTAGCTAGAAGCTACTACTAGCTCCTGGCATCACTACTAGCAACAAGAAGCTACTAGTAACAAGGGCATTAGAACACTGAACTCTAAGTCAAAGCCACTGCTCTGCCAGGACGGTTCACTGTTGTTGCCTTACATTACATGAACTTGCCCTCAATAGAGGTGGTGAACAAATTCATAGAGCAAAGGTAGCGGTGCTCATCTCTGTGTGATGTCTCTTTGTAGGACTGCTGACCTCACCAATGAGACTAGGACACTTTGTCAATTCTAGACACCATCCATCAATCATCGTTCCATGTTTTGCTGTGGCTAGCAAAACTCACCTGCCAAGTCCCACCTGTTTTGGCGATGAGGAATACTCCACAGGATCCTATCAGCCTATCCACAGGTCACAATGGACATGATGTCCATTCCGTGCTGCTTGTCCTTCCCGCACCTGCATCTTCTACTAACTAGACTCATCAAGAACCGCCCAAGACCTTCCTTTTCTTCCCAAACAGCCACATCTTCCCCAACACAGCGACCGCTTGTGTCATCTCCGCCATGTAGTCCACGAACTCGTGGTCAAACAACTCATCCTGGCGACACGATCTGGTCCCAAGGCGGAGTTGACGCCAAGTCCACCGGTGTCCACGGCGAAAAACGATCCATTCTGGGAGACTGACCGGAGTCGTGAAGAAGTGGGATGATGATTTCAATACAAGTATAACACATATATATATATATATAACATGTTGAAATATGTTTTCTTTTTTTAAAACAAAGTTATATTACTGACTTCATTGCGTTTGTTTGAGGCTGTCAGCTGTTGCATGGATAGGATGCGTAGATCTCGGGGTTGACCATAGAGGTGATTAACTTGCAAATGAACCACACAATACGAAACTCTATGGTGACCTGGAGGGTGCTCCAAAATAAGGCATTTGAAATACGTGACCCATCTCATTAGGAAGGACAAATCATCCATTCTGCCATATATGATAAGATTCAATGGTGATGGTAAATGTTAGGTAACGGTGCAGGATGGCCTTCCATTCACCCAAGTCACCATTAAACCCTGCAGGGTTTCTTCTCAGGTCGGTGGGAAGGGAGGTGCCCTTTTGTGCCCAGGTCCTTCGTGGAAAAACATAAAACCAACAACATTTGCCAACACGCGCCAAACTCGTCGAACAATCGCCTGGTTCTCCACTGAGGTGAAGAGAGCCTCCCAGTACTTGAACATCCTGCCGACTCCATGCGTCAAGGCCAGCATTTCTCAGCCATGGGGTGCCAGAAGGGAAGAAACGAAGGGATGACAGGAGAAACATCAGCTTTCCATAGTTTTCCCAATTGAACTCTGGAAACACTTTCCAAGATGGAAAAAGGTCTTTTTCTACTAACAACCTTCTTTGGGCGCTTGGGTAGCAGGCTGGTTGTACAGGTTTCCTTGCAGGCATTCGCAGCATGAACACTCTTTAAGATGTCAAGGACACAACGAAATCGACATCAATAGTTCTTCCTGAATCAATGATTTCCGGCAAGATCCAGAACGCGATCAAATACTCTGCGCATTGCTCAATCCCACCACAGCTTTACCCTGCGTATTTTCTCCTAGACATTCGACGTGGCTCTTAATCATATATATATATATATATTATATATAATAATAATTATTATTATTATTACTGAGAGGGCATCGCTCTTATTTTCAATCTTTTCATTTTAGGTTGTGGACGCATAAGATGGTTTTGCTTTGAGGACGTCCTCAGCCGCAAAACACGGTCAAACCATGTCAGACCGCTCCTCGCGTTCATGAGCTCTGGCCGGTGATCACCGCGAGAGAGGTAGAACTGGGCGAAACGATGCACAGTAGATGCACAGCAAGTGATGGCGTGCAAGTGATGGCCTGCTGATGCACAGAAAATGGCACAGAACATATTTGCACACCACCCGAAGCTGTCACTCGTGCTCGACTGGCCAGTGGACGTTGAGGGTTCCCTCATCTGACTAAACAATTTGTCAGGAAGAACTCGACAATAAGAAGATCAAACAAGTTCATTTCTCTGTAAGAAAACAATAAGAATGAAGGATGTGGATCACAACCCGACTTCATCGAAAAATACAAACGAACTGCATTGCAGGACAGGTTCCATTCTGTGATCCAAGATGGGATGTGACTGTCTTCCACCAGCGGCGCTCCAGCGTGGCTCTGCACAAAACTACAGTAAACGAAAGCAACTGACCCCCAGTCTGCCGTGAGAGCCCCCAAATCCGCCTGCAATCGCTTGTAGTTGTACAAGAGGGCGGAGGGGAGCTCCGACCAGGGGTAGATCTCCTCAGGTCCAGGGCGTGCGAAGTCTGATGAAGCGAAGTCCAGTCCATACAAAGAGAAGGGAATCCCGGCTCAGAACGTTTTGGAAGTTATTTCTATATCTATTTGGGGACCTCAAATTGTAGCAGATGTTAAATGTAGGAAACCCTGTCCAAACAGAAGGTGGCGAGGTTTCACATTAGGTGTTATACGCAGTTGGATGGTTGGACTGCTGCAACCACACATGGTTATATGTGAATCTAAGTATACCTTGTTACAACAACCTTGTTGCGCCCTCATCTCCCCATTGGACCGAGTCGGATCAATGGTGATGTTGTGTCCCTTTTGTCAGGACTTTCTGAGGGCTTTCCTGATTTCAGAACAAACCTGTAGAATATTGCAAAATGATGTATCATGAAGACTCTTAGGTTTGAAGAGGACTAATCACTGTGTTACACTCCAAATGAGAGAAGTTATACTAATCAAAAGCCTACTTTCACCGATGATGGATGTTCTTTCTGTTCGAGCCTCGCCCCGTTGATTTGGGTCCCATCTGATCTCACCCGCACGCATTGCCCGTCGTGTGATTGTATATAACATACTGTAACTGGAACTATATATGTTGCCTGAAGCTTTATCATCTTTATAGAGTGACTGTGCATCCCCAAAATAGACCTCAAGACAAACTCATGCTGCATGGGTCCCAAAGCCCGACAACCTATTTTTCGCACCCCTTTCCCTTGCTTTCGCTATGGGCGATGCCAGGCGCGAACACCATCACCCCGACGGAAAAACCGGTTCCGGCACCAAGGCTCCGGTGGCATATGGAAGTTCGGATCCCAGGAGCTTCGGTTCGCCACGCCCAACGAGCCAACCACCTGGAAGGACGGGGAACGGGAGCGTAGCGGTAGCAATCAGCCACGTTGAGGGCAGCACCGGTGTTTCTTCTTTGATCCGTGTCTTCATGGACTTTTGCAGCAACGTTGAGTCTTACGATCGACTACTACTACGACTATATATCACCACGCGCACCAGGATGACTCGTGAGACGAGCCCGGTGTTGTACTAGGCTCACGGACCTAAATACAAGAGAATACCCCAAGAAGGAAGAACCTTCAACATGCAAGTGAAAACGCGACCTAGATTAGCGGTACGTCCCAAGACGCCAAAGTGCGACCTGCTCCAAGCTCGAAAATCTGTGCCAGATGATTCAAAGCTCCATTTGCAACATAAACTTGGGCTCCAATCAAGGAACCTTGTGGCATGGTGCGACCGGCAGCTTTGGCCAAGGCTGGATCCAAGATCCCAGGAAATGCTTGCACATTATCAGAACGACCAAGCAAGACGACAGCTCGGCGAATCTTCTTGTGATAGTCCAAGTACGTAGCATGATCACTGTGCTCCTGCAATTTATACCCCAACCAATGAAACAAGGCTGTGAGTTCACATACAGAAGTGATGGCACCCGGTTGCACTTTCCAACGCAAAGTCCGAAAAAACTCACACAGTTCTCGCCAATCCTCTGCTGTTCCGGACCAACTGGATGGTGCCGGGTGACATAGTGGGATTTTAGGTTGCCACTTGAAGGACGAAACTGAGGCATCCCAATCCCATTGTGGAAACTGCGCTTGGTATTGTCCTTGTTCGCTATCCGGCTCAGGTTCCGGCAGGCTCAAAGATAACGACGGAGAATTCGTAGGCAACAGCTCATGCAGATTCACCAGCCACTTCTGGTGGTTCAAAGCAGCCTTGTCCGCCTGGTGTTGGATCTCCGGCTTCACAGCCGACAACGATGTGGCGAACTCCTTGGCTGTTAGATCAGCGATTCTGTTACGCTCTATGTGGCGCACTGAAGTGTGTCGACCTGCAGCCATGGTTTCAGTGATCTGGGCAATCGGCACATTTTCAAAACAGTGAGCAGGGATCCAAGAAATGTTGACTGGCTGCGGGTGACTCTGCTTTCTACCTTCAAGCAGCAAGGTAAGGTAGGACCACCAAGCTTGGCACATCCATGTAGGCTCAGGCTTTCCATGAAGGCATACATGTGAAACGTGCTCAACAACCGTTTTGTTGTCACAGAAAATATGTACCCGGAACGGTGTAAGCGTGCAAGCGATTAGCACACCCCACAACTCAGCAACATATGAGCACAGGGAAGGATAGTTGACCAACCCTTTCTTGCACACCCTAAGATCTGCGTCAACCACTGCAAACGTCGCAATGGTAAGCCAAAAGCGATTTGCCCACATAACTGAGGCATCAGTCCAAAATTCAACACAATGCTGCGGCTGAAATGCAGGATCAATACTCGGTGGTATGGAGCAAAGGAGTCTTCGCCTTGCCAGAAATTCAGGTTGCTCCAAGATACCCATGAGGGCAAAGTTTTTCCCAAGCTCATGAAGGACTGGTTGGCCAATCAGGCCATGTAGCGAGGAGCATTCATGCACCAAGTGAGCAAGACTCTCCTTAGTTGCGTGGCAGAAGCGGCACTGGGAAGAGTCAGCCCAGCCGGCAGCGGACAGTCTGTCATTGGTGAGTGTGCACCCAACAACAATAGACTGAAAACGAGTTGCTGGGGAAATAGTGGCTCCGGATGGGGAAACTTTCTCATTGAGCAAACACGTAGTAGCCTGGTAGTCTAACAGTCCTTGGGGCTGGAAGAAATCCTTACGGGTGCGATGGTCCACATTTTGGTACGCTGCCTGTCTGGCAAGCTGGACCATCAGTGGCTTAAGCTCACGTGGCTGGAGTTTCGTGATATCGAAAGCTTGGGACCCCCGAAAGGAAAACCCAAAGTCTTGCCCAATTTCAATGTCAAGCACCGAACATGCAAACTGGAGCCGAGACCACAAGGAATGGGGATGTGATGAACTACCCTGCATGGTATCCTTAAGGATAGGAATCAACGCCGGTGACATTTTACAGCATCTAACAAATTCACAAATGGTAGACACCGCACAGGCAAGGACAGGATCAGTGCGATGGGGCTGACCGTGTATAGCTTGGACAAGCCACTTAGCTCGCCATTTAGGTTTACCCGTCCATAAAGCTTTAATCACCGCTCCTTGGAGCTGAACCAATTCCCTTTTGGGGATCTGGGTGACGTGTGCTCCAAAGGAAATGCGAGGTATGACCTTGGCACCAATGAGAAGGTTTTTAACACGGGTCGGAATACGCAGAGCTCCAATGCGCGCAATATCCGCCAGGATCAAACGGTGCACACTCAAATCATAATGGAAAGCCTTACGTGAGCAAGAGTACATCTTTACACCCAGCACTTCAAACTCGAGTTCGACAGGGAATTCCGGAAACAAGGAACGAAGGCTTTTTCGACCCTGTGAATGGGAAGACCACATCGCTGACTTGCCTGGGTTGAACTTTTGCCCTACCAGCATGTCCCAGTGCTTTGTGATTTGGATGGCAGTGTCGAGTTGGTGGATGTTAAGCAGCTTACACCATAAATAGGAATCGTCAACAAAAGCTCTTGCCGACACCGCTGGTAGGTGTTCCAACAGGTGGTACCAGACTTTGTTGTACATGTTCATTGCAAGGAGCGACAAACTGCATCCCTGTGCCACTCCGTTGGCAGCCGTAGTCGCAATCGGGCGCATCCAGTTCCGGTACGCAAGGTGGCGGTGAAGGCCACGGTAAAGCTTTAGAAAGAAATTGACAAGTGTCCTCGGTAAGCCGAAGGCCAACATGAGCGTGGCTGCATACACGGGGACAATTCGGTCAAAAGCTTTTGACTTATCAAGCTTAACACCAACAACCGGGGATGAGTCGCACTGGGCAACATCGAGTTCCAAACGAACTTCATTATAGAGAGAAGCCATGTACCGGTCTTGCACACCACCCAATATGGCCGGAGGAAGGGTGGCGATGAGCCAAGGTTGCAATTGTCGATACCTACTCCCCGTGTATGCCAGGAGGAGAGCCGGCAACACTGTGATAATTCTCTTATTGAGGGCATCTGCCGGGCCCTTTTTATTTAGAATGCACTGCTTGGCACACACAAGGGCTTTAGGTAATGGTTGGTTCGACTCTTCAATGAACGTGAAGAACTCCGCAATTGGTTGGAAACAAGGCGCCGGGAGAGCTTGAAGTTCGATTGTTCTCCAGCCGTCTAATCCCGGGGCGGCATGGCTCTTCCGGCGATGGATCGTTTCAAAAAGTTGCTGACCTTTAACGGGAGGAAGTTCACACTTGTGCACCTTACTATGTATGCACGGCCAAATGGTCTCCAGGACTTTGAGTGGGTCTTCACACAGGACATTGGCCGAAAAGACATCATCCCATGCTGAGTTGATTTGATCCAAAGCAGGCCCTGGTTGGTAGATGATCTGGCCAGTTTCATCAAGGATGAGATTCGGAGGTTCATCCTGGGCACAATTGCGCAAATGTTTGTAAATGAAATGACAATTACCCTTGGATGATTCCTTGATCTTAGCTTGCCAATTCTTCAGTCTCTTCAGCCTTATCTGTGAATCAAGCAGCGACGCTGCCGCTTCGGCCCATCGTCGAGCAAGAAAAATATCGGCAAGAGTTGGATCGGTAGGCGGAAACCACGACACAGGGGCCTGGTGCTCTTGAAGACCTTTAAAGGCCCGAAAGGCAGTCTGTCGGGTATCAAACCGATCTTGTTCGCCCCCTGGTTCACGGGAGAGACGACAGAACAATTGTTGCAATCGACCAACAAGTTTGTATAAGGAAGTTGATTTCGTGGCAGCACACAAGTTTCTATGTTGCTTTGGCACAACTCTTTTGGCAACAAAGACTGGTGCAGTGCCTCTCGTTTGTGGGCCTTGCCCCCACTGTGCACCTGTGGATTTTAAGGAATGAACAAGAAATTCATTGATGATCTCCCATTTACCTTCACTATCCTGAACATCATCAAACCGACCCGAAAAGGTTGGCCAATCATGTGATTCCGAATCCGTCCAAGTGGCAGTTTGGAGGGTATCAGGCACAAAGGGGGCACTTTTAAACATTGTGTACCCAACCTGTTGGATGGAATGCCAGTGGAAAACAAGCTTGATTGGGCGATGCTGTTTACCAATCACAGGAACTACCTCAGCAGAGCGAAGGGCGCAAAATGCACTCTGATTGATTAAAACCGCATCAATGGAAGACGTAGCGTCATCACTACCGGAAAAGGTGCCATCCCTTGAAAAGGTTAGGGGTCGAATGGTGTGACCTGTGGGATCAACCTCTGCAATGGGGTCAACCCATCCATGGAAGGCAACACAATTGGCAACCGATTCATAACTTGCAGGATCAGCCTGGAGGTCCCCTGCGACCACAACTGGAATTGGCCCAAATTAAAAGCCGGTCATTTTTAGCATGTAGTGCAGGGTCTTGGGAGGCCCCTGTGCATGCATAGAGCGAAACAACTAAGATCTTACATGAAGGAGAGACTTGAACCCACGCAGCACTAAACCGCTGTGTACGCATCAAGGAATGAAAGAGACCAGCTTGGTCGTGACATGCTTCAAATGGCTGAATGACCGAATCCGGACCTATGATGGCCGTACCCCCACAGGGAGTGATTGACACAGACTTATGCCATTTCACAGGAAGGGGTTCACTAGTGACAATGCGCTGCCCAAGGGCATTGACAGCATTGTGGGTGGATCGGATGTTAGCACGGCCAATGCGTGTTTCTTGGAGACAACAGACATCCGCGTTCCAAGTTTTCCACGAACCATTGGTACGAAAAGAACCCAGATTGGCGGAAAACAGGGTCATACAATCACTTGGGTTGCCAAAAGGTCCCTCCCCCGGGTAACCAAGCGTACAGTCAAACGAGACTTGGACGAAAAGCGAAAGACGTGCAACAGCAGTCATTTTGTACTCGCCAGGAACGAAAGCTGGAAGGTGCCAGCTCGGGTCGCAAAAACACACGAATTGAGGCTGCTGAGAGCCATGGCAAAGAAAAGGACACAGATCTTCCCTGTAGCATCGACAGGTATACCACATACGAACAGGTGCCAAGGCATGGGCCCAGCGGCTGCAAAGTATTAACAGGAGACGAGGGCGATCAGGAACACATGTCGTTTCCTTACGGCTTAAGCACTTACGAAGCACCTCGAAATCCATCGTGCATGCTCGGAAAGAGAATGCAGACCCCAGGAGAAAAAGCCCGGTGAAGCAGGGCCTCCACAGACGGGACAAAGACGAAACCGACGGAGCAAAAGCAACGAAAAGGAAGACCAAAGAATGCCAGCGGCAAAACCAACCGATGGCGAGCAGAAGCTCAACAGTCAGGTGGAGGCAACATAGCCTCACCCCAAGGCTTCACGAGCCTTTGTGGGCTTTCGAAGGCGGCGTTTCGCCGCTTGGCTCTCTTGCACGTGGGTTCGTGTTGGCCAGCAGCTGGCGCAATGCGTCACTGATGCTGTCAAACTTACTATCAACCTTGCCTTCGAATTGCTGCTGGCGAGATTCAAGGCGTTCGAAACGGGCCTCGAGATTGTCAAGGCGTGTGTCATCACCTTTGACTCTTGCAGGCACCATTGGTCCAGACCAAGCCGGAGGCTCGACAGCCTGACCCTTCTTCTTGCCTTTCCCAGCTCCTTTGGAGATGCCTTTGCCGAGACCTTTGAGTCCGCCAGTCGACGTGATCTGCTGAATCAGGATCTGATGCACATGTCCATTGATGTCGATAGAGAACTGTTCAGCGGAGATCTCTTTTTCACAGGCGATGACCCAGACATGAACCCCAGCATTGCGAAAAGTTCTCATCGGCAAAACGGCAACACCAGTTGAGTCAAGTGTTGATTTGACGATGTTGGCAGCATCCGTGCCTGCCGGCCAACCGGCGAGCTCATAAGTCATGCGGGGAATCACATGCCGGTTGGCTTCAACAATCCTGCCATCCGCAGCCAACAAGGTTTTCCTTGCCTCACTCAGCTTGGCGATCCAGACTCGAGGTGCCAGTCCTCTGCGTGCAACAATGATGCCTGCTTGGCCCGGTGCATCCTTCAAGGCTATTCGCACGCTGTGAAGTTCAGTGGTGGTTGGCATCCAAAAGCGCGGTAGGATGGTAGTGTCTGCCGACGCTTGGCCTCGCTCCAAGAAGTCCCGCACCAGGAGTGTTGAAGCCCCACTTGCTTCCAGTAAGGGAACACGCAGTGGTTGTGGAGCTTTGATGATGCACTGGAGGATGAAGTCTCCCTTTGAGGCTCCCGGATGGGTTGTTGATCGAAATCCATACAGCACAATCGATGAGTCAAGTGCCGTGACAACCTGAGCCACCAGGTCCCGAAAAGAAGCTATCGGACTTTCTCTGATTTTCTCGATCTCGGACTTGGCACAGAGGCGGGAATCCACCTCGAGGACCAACTCGCACATTGCCTGGGTCGTGATCTTGCACTTTGGTGCTGGTAGCTTGAAGGTGCACTTTCCCTGGAGCACGATGAGGTGAGTGAGCCTCTTGTAGGACAATTTGGCCGCTTCGTCATACATGGCGACCTCGTACGGGCCTTCCAATTTGGCGAGGGAGGTGCATGTTGTCGGTGACAGGCAACAACACAGCCAAGTCTTGCTTGCCAACTTGCTTGGATGCCTCGGAGAGGAAAGATTTTGTCAGCAAAACGATGCCTCCCCGGTTGGGGCCAAGCTGAAGTCGGTGCGTTTGCTGAAGGGCTGTGCCATCTGTACCAACAAAAGGCACTTCATGTTGGATACGCAGATCTTCCCATTTGCATTGTGCAGGGCGGGGTGTTTTGCGACCCCATGGGTCATTGACCCACACCGGATCAATGCCTTTGGCCGGTGCACTCGAGCCAGCTCCATGGCGTGGAGTCGAAGCATTGGCAGCCCCAGGCGATGTCGAAGCGTCCACATGCATTTCTTGGACAGTACCTGCAGCATAGTAGGTGTCCGGAAATCGATTGGACTTGACCCGCAGCAGGAACCAGTCACGAATGTTGGCTGCAAAAACTGCAAAATCAGGTAAGCCTTCAGCTCGAATCCATGTGTTGCGGGCTTCTCGTCGGACCCGAGCGATCAAGTGAGCATGGGACCCTTGGGCCAGGAAGTGGTCATGGACATCAAGCGGAGGTGGTGTTTGGAGCCCAAGGCGGTAGAAGATGTTGGCCAAAAGATAGTAGCCACATAGATCTCTGGGCATCGTCTGGTCGACGAAGTCGATGGCAATATTCTGATGGTCAAGTCCAAGGTGACGAAGGAGCAGCTGAATCAGGGGCACATAGATGCCTCTTTGGGAAATCGGCACTGAGGCAATGAAGACAGAGTCAGACCCTTGGCGGTAGCACTCGAATTGAAGCCAGTGGTTGTTGTGGATAACCATCCAAATCACATGGTTGTACGTGCCATACTCCGGGATCAGCCCATTGGGAAATTCCAATGCACGTGTAGTCAAATTCCACAGCCGGGGCACAAAACAGGGTGGATGGCTGGATGATTCTGGCCACATCAAGGGAGAAGTCCATTTCGTCACTTGCCATCCAACCACTGTATGTGAGCATGTGTTCCAAGCGCGTAGCAATCCGACTAGCTGCCACCTGCTCTGCAGACGGTGGTGGGGTTGGTAGAGTGGACGAAAGCGGCGGCAGTCTGACAGGCCAAGCAGCGACAAGTGCTTTCTGTGGAATAGGATTCTGCTGAGACTCTCTTTGTGCCAGGAAAATCAGAAACTTCTTGCGCAGTAGGGCGGCCAAATGAGCCAGAGGAGGCGGGGCGTTGTAGGTTCTCCAGTCTTCCAATGCACATTCCATGGTCATTGTGATGATGTCATGAAATCGATCAGCAACACCAGCAAAAGTCTCGGGCTGAAAGTCCTCCGCCAGATCAAACAGATGAATCCACCTCTGCACTAAGCGCCAGCCACACAAATGAGGAAGATGCTCCTCATGTTCACTGGATGTCGACAGCCGGTGAGGTGCAATGTCCAAGAGCCGAGCCACGACCCGAGTTGCAGCATTTTGCAAGTGTCGCGGAAGTTGCACAAAGTTGAGATTGGCAGCGTCAGCAGTTCTCCGGATCTCGGTGGCTGCCCAATGATCATCCACTAACACACAAATCACATTAGTGGTATTGTTGAACAAGTAGAGCTCTCCGAATGGTGACAGCGTGAAATCAGAGTCTTGCTGGTTCCAGTAGACTGGTGCCGTGAACTTGTACGAGTCTTGCATGAACATGATGTTCTGTGTGATACTCCATAGTTCGTCTGCAGCAATCCACCCATGCGTATTGCACATATACTCAGCTCGTGCTTGGAAGTCAGCACCCGCAGCAAGTGTTGGTGTCGCACCTGAGGAAAGATGGTGGCCACCTGCACGAATCTCATGGCTTCTCTGAAGGCTCAACAGGGCACCATGCTGGAGAGGGCCGACAAATTGATCACTCGGTGCTTCATTGATCCAGGCTACTTCAAGTAGGGCTCCTTTAAACTGGAAGGTGGGAAGCGGCTTCATGGCACTGCCAACGATCGAGTGCATCACTTGCTGTTCTTCAGGAAGGCAAACGATGACGGCGACGCCCTCACTCGGCGCAAGCTGCTCAAAGATGTGGATGATGCGAGAAGGGGAGCTTCCATCAGCAACCCTGTCTTGAGCGAAAGTCGTGATCAACCTCTCATTGGATGAGAGCAACCTTTGCAGGCCAGCAAGGACTTCGTCATAGTTGGCGTGATTACAGCCAAGTCGGACAGCTCCTGGCAGCATGTGATGAACGACATACACCGGAATGTATTCAGAGCCTTTCACAAAGTCGATCCGTTTCATGATCTCAAGGAGCTTGACAAAGACTTCGGAAGCCCCAAACATTTCCAAAGTTCCAGGGCACGGCAACTCAATTGCATCATTCACAAGGTCGATGATGGGCACCGTAGCAGGGCATGGATCAGTGGCGACACACACATTCAATGATTGGACAACCGGCTGCAAAATCACACGGCACCGAAGAAGGCATATACGGCCAATGAGGAGGTCCCAATCATCAGCAATGGCCGCAAGCTCACGCAAGTTCATCCCGGTGCTGCCTGTACTCCCAGACGAGAGCAAGGAGCTCTGCTGGAAAAGTCCCTCAGGCCCATCAAAGACAGCAGTCAAAACCTCAATGAAAGTGGCTGTTGAGGGAGCTCGAGTCTCCAGAATCGTAGTCCCAGCATCAAGGAGGAATTGAACCCGCCATTCGCCTTGTCCTTGAGAAATGACCTTAGGAGTCAGGCACTGATGCACTTGCGCTGCAGGCATGAGACGGACAAACGGACCTTGTTCGAAAAGGACAGCCGACTGGGCGGTCAGTCGGTGTTCCCAAGCATCTCGCATAATAGAGACCGGATCAATTGATTCAGGCAGGACTGCATACAGACCGACACAAATGCACATGACACTATGCGGAATAGTGATGGCATTGCCAACCACTTTGAACGCAAGCGACAATTTGCTTGGTAGCACAAGTTCAGCCAGGGTACCGAACAGACTGCAAAAGTGAGCCGGATCAAGAAAGCAGTAAAAACCATCTTGTTGCTTGAGAACCGCAAAAATGCCTTTTGTTTGCAAATGATCACTCGCCAAGTGATGTTGGCTCGAGTACGAGGCACATAGCGTTGGAAGCGGCTCGGTGGGGCAAGCTAGGCGACCCTGCAGGCCAGCATCAGGACTTGTGGATGCAACAATTTTTGCCCTCTTCGCTGCTGGAACAAGCTGCGGATCATTGTAAATGGCAGCTTCCGAACTGCTTAATCGTGCTTGTTCTGTCCAGACCTTAGGAAGGCGGAAGTGATAGCGATCATCATTCCATGGGACTCTCGGCACGATGGAGCATGGCAGGCTAAATCCAAGAGACTCCGCTGTGACATCGGCACGAACCCACACACATAACCACCTCGTGCGACAGTGGTGAGCTAACTCATGGTAAGGGACGATCTGTGACCAAATCATTCTGTACCCAAACAAAGTAGCTATACACTGTACAAGCTTAAAATGAACATGCGAAGCCAGTTCGTCCACACATTCGGCACACGCGAGGATGGGTTGCAGCATGAAAACTTGTTCCAGTCCAGCGACAAAGGACCATCCGTTTGGGTCCATGAGGCCCAAAGATTTGCCGCCTTTTGACCACGATTGGCACGGTGGCGAAAGCGTGCACATGAGGTTGACCTGGCATCTATGAACAAACGGTATGGTGGGGTCGGCGACATCACCAACAATGGCAATCTTCCCAGCAGGATTCCAGGGTGCATTCGGTCGGATGGGACACCGAAGCAACTCACACTTATGGCGGACCTTGCACAGCTGAAGGATCGTCTCATCATGGTCCACCAAAACCTGGCGTCCAAGAGCAAATCCGAAACCAGCATTTGGGAGCCATTCAACGGCTTGGCTCCACCCACAAAGGCCTCCACAAAAAAGATGGGTGCAATCCCACCCAAAAGTGCAGTCCAACTCCGGCCGAAAGTGCACCGAGGCAGAGTGAGCAAAGTTGTAAACGTGCAACTTCGGTGAGGAGAGCAAAGTGCCACAACAGATCAACTGTGCACCTGGGCAAACAGGAATCGATCGTGTCAGAAGCTCAGGCATAGTGACCACAACTTTGTCCGGGACTGTGTCCGCATGGTGAAAGCCCTTGCCCGGGGCAAATGCGAGAGGCTTGAGCTCGATCGAATCACCTGCGCAGCATAAAGCTTCACCAGCGATGAATGCTCTTCCACAAACCTGCAGCGGAAAGGGAGCCGCCGAAAGGTCATGGAGGAGAGACCTGAACCTAGTCCTCGTCGATCCAGCAAGGACCTGGTCCGCCAGATCAAGCACCAAAGCAGTGTCCATGGCAAAGGAACAACGGGCGGGCCACTAAGACTCCTCAACAAGGATGCACCGGGAGAAGAGCGCGGACTCTTCCTCGTCGACACCGGTCAGAGTCCGCACTCTCAGCCGGCCTAGGGCCCCCGATAGCCCGAGCTTTAGGGCCTTTGAACCCAGCGGCTACTACGACTATATATATATACATATGTAATTAGATATGATATGATATGATATGAATTGACACCAAAGGCATAAGTGAAACCTAGGTAAAACAAACCGGTCCTCATCAGCCAACATCGTGGCAGACTCGAAGGCGGCTTTGGAGGTGTTCGTGGCATTGGAAGCATTGCCCGCTAGCAGCTCCCGTGCGAAACCACATTTCTCAGAAGATGCGCGGCAGCAGTTCGATGGGACAAATCAAGATTGGCGATATTGAACCACATCAACAAACTACAACTCCATATACTAGGACCTAGCGCTTTCAAGGGGTGTCTAAATCAAACAGCTACTTAATGTAGAGTGGAGTTGTCCATTGACCCCTTGAAAGCAGGGATGTATATAGATCACTTGGAGACATTGCAGACCCCAAAAAGGAGGCATAGTTCCACACCACTCAGAAGACAGTTTTCAGTTGGGGAACCACACTTTGAGACACCTAAATTGGAGGCATTTACGCGTTGCGTTTCTGCTGTCTTCGAACGTCATGGCTTGATACTTGACTTGTTGACCATTGGACAAATGCACCACCTATGATGAAGACCTGTTCTCTCGCATCGATGAGAAAGCTTTAAGCGGGAATCTGCAGGAAAACATTCTCCTGAGAAAACATCTTGAAAATACTGTTAACAATAATTCCCCGTTCATAGACGAAGCCATCCATTGCCAGAAATATTGGTGGGGCATGTCTCGAAGATCCTTCCGACACTTGCACCTTCCACTCTTCCTTTCCCTCGTGCTGATCTTGGTTGACCATTTGCTTTATCAACTTTGTAAGCAAAGTCATAAATGGTCATTTGCTGTACTCACTTGGTTGGCCATTTGCTTTATCGGGGGATGACCACAGGACGACCCAAACACCCTAGCAGCCCTCAACAAGAGCACCTTCCTACAGGCCAAGCGGCGCCATCGAGCCTGGTGATGTTGAAGAACTCGAACATCCTAAGGCAGCGCGGGTCGCACTGGTGAAAACAGGTGAGGGTCAAAAGTTCCACGGGGTATTTATTTGCCTACATACTACATACAGTCCGGTCCCAAAAAACTGGAGGCTATAACAATCGTTTCCACCAACATTTGAATTCAAGGAGTTGCCAAAAACAAACTCCAGCTGAAACTCTTTAAACTTTAGGGTCTTATAGAATATAAACACACACACACACATATATATATATATATATTATATATATGTACAAACTAGATCGTGGAAATCCACGCTTTCTTGATCATCTTTCTACTCTCCTACCATGCTTCAGAGGGATCCCGATCTGGGAGTCCAAATTCCTTCCGGCAAAAGTGACGACCAAACTGTCACTCCAGTCGTCATGGGTCGGTCAATCTGCACTATAGATGTATAATGCGAACGGATGGAAAGGTGTGCCCTGGCCCCGTTCTAGCTCTTAGGTCAACATGAAGCTCGCGCGCTAAAGCTCCTTTTTACCTGGTTGGGCACTTGAGCCAAAATGTATATGGCATGTACCTGTATAGCGACTATACTGGGACCCCATCCCTATTGACACCCCCCACATCCGTACTTCGACGGGGAAGGGAGATGAGTGGATGTAAAAACCGGAGAACGAATCACGTTCTCAAAAGTGTGTTGGAGGTCAACCAGTATGTCCTATTGAATTGAATTAGCAAAAGATCTTGCATTCGCTTGAAAGTTGGATCAAACAGGCAATGGAGCTACAAGCGGAAAACGTGCACCTACCTATGGTATCATGCGATTACCAACGGTGTGAGACACAATCCTATCTCACTCCCATGATGCCAAAACGGTCATCATGAATTACCCGAGATCCCTCAGTACTTGAAGTACCGGAGGTGGCATGTCGGTATGACCCCAATGCTCAACCATTCGTGAGTTGTCGCATGTAGTCAGCGCCGACAAAGCCAATGTAGTCCTTGATGAGCTCAACGTTCCTTGGATTTCCCGCTCGGATCTGCTCCTCGAAGGACTTCAATTTCCTTTCTTGGATATCGGATACCTCTATGCCATAGTAGCGGCATGCAACGAGGATCTCCTTCGTGACATTCTTCCTCTCCGATTTGATGGCGGGACTAATGTCGATGAATTTGTATGGAGCGGCACTTTCGTCATCTGGTTTCTGGTAGTAACTATACCGGCTCGCTCCGAAGGTCTTCTTGATCATGCGTCTGATGAAATTTGAGATGAATGCCAATTTCTCGATGATCTCATCCTGGGTCTCAGACTTTCGAGCCTTTGGATCACTCATGCTACGCTGAGTGCTGCCGACCTCTTTGAGGTACTTGTGGCTAAGCCCGCAGCGGATTGCAGTGATCATCATCGGATGAACAACGTTGGCGTGGAATTCATAGATCTGCCACGCTTCTGCTGCAAACACGTCGTCGGTCCATCTGCTCATGCCTACGACCTCGTCTCTCTTGAGACGTCTTGGAAACCCAGTATCCGGATCTTTCGGTACTATTGGCCATCTATTGTGCGGAGTGTCATGCCGCTGTCCATCGTCGAACATTCGCAGTACATCTTCACGACTCTCAAAGCAGTTGATGTCGAACGTTGCGTTGGCCAAGCTCTTGATCAACTTCATCAACCTCAAATCAAATTGCTGTGTGACGGCAAAGTTGTGGTCGATGGGGATCGCAGCTTCTTGCGGCAATTCGTCAATCGCGAAGGGGAAAGGCTTCGGAAGTTCATTCCCGTATCCATCTTGAGGGACCTCCCGATACTCGGGTTCGCCTTCAGCTTCGTCCGGTCGTTCCTTCAAAATGATAGGAACTTCCTCCTCTTCCTCTCCTTCGGATTCCTCGATCTCAATGACCTCTTCGGCTGTCTTGCGTGCGTTCTTGATGACTTCATCGATGTTTGCACCTGCAGCAGAGGTTGTTTCACCGGAAGAACTGGCTGGGACACCTTTCGGAGGTGATCGTTGATTGCGGTCCCTTGTCTCCTTGGGTACCACATGTGTGAGCTTCCCATTCGCGATCAAAACCGCTACGCAGTGCGGACATATCGTCAATCGCACATCGACTTCGCCAAGACAGTTAGGACACGGCCTTGAATCGTAGTCTTTCATCGCTCGGCGATACACGATCTCCTCGAAGAGTTCCTGCCACTCGGTGTTATCATACTCTGGGTAAACACCACTCTCCTCGATCATACCCAACAGCTTTGAGATTTTGGCGTCGTCCTCGGAGTAGGTATCGTCCTGAACCTCAACCGCTAAGCTCTCAAGCTTTTGAAAGCGTGGAATCATGATCGGGTTTCCGTATTTGGACTCTAGAACAAGGTAGCTTCCAGGGTCGGGTTCTCCACTGAGTAACCGGATCCATTCGATCTTCTCAGGCTGTCCGGGTTCCGCATTGTCGCATTGCAACCATGCCCCTTTAACCTCATCGAAGGGAACGACGTTCTCAACCAATAGAGAGCCAGTCGCTGAGATGAGAAGTCCGTACTCCTGCAGCTTCCACACCGGAATGTAGAGAACCACTGGGCGATCCCTCATTGCGACCTTACGACCCAGCCAAGGTTTACCCTTGTAGCCCTGCTCCCAGGCCCATGGCGGAAAACATGTGAAGTGGATAGAATCCCTTCCCGATGAACCGAGACCTCCCGGCACTAGCCCTCGTCGCATGATTGAAGTCAGCGCTCCGAGATTGGTAGCGTGAAATGCAGTCACCATAGATAGGGCCATGTCGTTGGTCATTCTCGACCCAATGTGGTCGATGTCAATGGTAACGTCATAACCTCCGCCGTCCGTTGAGTGTGCCGAGGTTGCTCTTACAGCCACGGGAAAGCACCATCCATCGCTATGGTGGAGTCTTCCTTTAGAGATTCCCATGTCCTTGAGTTCGTTAATCCATCCCTTCTCCATCGGGTCATCAGGCTCATTGAGTTCATCAGGGTGGACACGGACCGCTAACATTTGGAATCTGACCCTCTTGGTCATGCGGAAACACTCATAGTTTTGGTCGAGGTACTTCTCCAAACGCGCCTTCTTGGTCACGATATCTATGTTGCCGTAGTGATAACCGTCTTCCCAAACTGCATTATCACCTAACAGGTCTTCCCATGACACCCATGCGCCTTCATCGCATTTGATTGGTGCGAGTCTTCCTCCTGTCCTGAACTGGCGTCCAATTCGATGTCTCAACTTCGCTCCCAATCGACGACTCAGGGCCTGGCTCGTTTGGCTGTATTCACGTACTCGACAGTCTGGAGTCGGATACTTGTGGTTGCCGTAGTCGGAGTTCTTTGCAGCGAAAGTGACTCCGTTGATCGGTACTAGTTCAACTTTCCCGACCATCGTCATGGGGTCGATCGGCTTGTATCCCTTCTCCCTCCGTGTTGGTAGGGGATAGAAGTGATGACATGCCTTTGGTGTGAGGGAACTGGAGTGCACAAATGCCTTCTCGACAAATTCATACACCTCTTTCATATCCTTAGGGCCTGCTTCCACAAGCTTCCGCCCATTGTAGGAATGTGGTCCTCCTTCGACTCCATCAGCACTTTCGATCAAGGTGAATCCGTCATGGTCGAACATTGTCACGACTCTTGCTTTTAACATTTCTTTGCGCCTGAACTCGCTGTCGACCTTTCTATCTGGAGTGGGCGACGCTCTCTGCTTCTTCTTCTTAGGCTGTTCGGTTGGATGTCCTGATGGTACATCGTCGGGTGCAACCTCTCCCTTCACTCTCTTCTTCCAATCACTCAACACCGAGGTGACTGTAGGTGAGGATGAAAGGGTCTTCTCGCAATTGAGAGTTGTGTGTCCCGACTCCATGCAGTGGATGCAGAATTCTGCCCGCCCGATCTTCTTCTCAAATTCGTCGATGGCATGCAGTATTGATGCCTTCGGGTCGGACATGTCAACATCTTGCTCCTCCTTCTCCTGTACACTTTCAGTCTCCATATCGACACCTTCGGCCTCGGGCTCGCCAGTGGCTCCTGTTCCCTGTTCTGGTTCTTTTCCGATTTCGAAGAAGTGGTCGATGTCGAATTCAGGAAGCGGCATAGTCCTCATGCGGACGAGAATCAGCGCCACGCTTGCCGCCTCATCAGAGTGCGGGTCCATGGTTCTAATCATCGATCGCTTTCGGTTCTCATATGTTGTCCTGTCGTACAGCGATGCAGTGACGCGTTTGATGGATTCCTCTAATCCCGTCCTCAAAGCTTCGATGTCACCCCATCTCCTGAACATGTGCCTGAAGAGTTGAGCAATTTCGAACATGCCCAGCAGCGCTTCCACCATGTCACCTACCCGTTCCTCCGTGGGATCATCTCCGAGTATAGTGCGGAATACATCGGGTTCCAGTATGGCCTTGAGGTATTTGGTGTAGCATACGTTGCCAAGGTCATAGGATCCCTGGAAGTACTTGGCGCTGCCGACTTTCTGCTTTTCCACATGGATGCTGGGTCCTCTCCTCGTTTTGAAGAAGTTCTCCGTCATTGTTGATGACAACCTGATCCCCCCGAAGAACGAAATCTCCTTCTGGAGACCTGGATTCTCATTGAAGATGATCATCGCCTCGTGTAAAAACTTCATCAAGTCATCGTGCGGGTTCATCTCGGAGATTACGATGGTGGGAGAAGATACCGTTTGCCCCATGCCGAAGTTGTGAAGCAATCGAGCACATGCATGAAATCGCTCCTGGACGTAGTCTTCTGCGGACATCCCACGGCATCTGTTTGCTGCTCCGTTGATGCATTCCGCATAGCAATCGTCTTTCAACTCGAAGTCTATGGGATTGCAGAACAGACAGTAATCGCAGCAAATTTCCTCACCCTCCTTAAAGTCATCAATGACGTACCACCTTTGAGTCCTTGAGTATATTGGTTCTGGCTGAAGGACTCCCCAGTACTCATCCATCCATGGCATCTTGTTCTCTCTCCTTACCTTCTCCCTCTTCCTCCTCTCAGACTCATTCTCACCTGAAGGCTCCGCGGTGGACTGATAAGCATGGCTTCCTCTCACGGAATCTCCGAACAAGTACTGATACAACCTCTCTTTGTCCTGCAACACGTGTTCCAAGTTGGGATCATGGAGGCTATTCGCTTCGGTCAAGGGATCCGGTGCCATAAAGCAAGAAGCGAGCATCTTTTCCATGACAGCGTGGACCAAAGAGGTTCCAGACTTCATAGAGTAGGGGTGACCGCTTCCGGCGACCGAAATGGCTCGCCAGAATCTGTCCGACGTTGTGGACATCATGCCATTCAGCGACAGCTCGTCCTTGATCATGTTGGCGATCTTACCGAACGAGCCGACGGCATGGTGAAACTCCACGTCTGCGCAAATCCTCACGAAGGTAGGTAGTTGGCAGCATGCGTCAAGCTTGACGATCACCTCCCTGAGTCTTGGAACGAAGTCCGTGGGAACAATCACAGTCTTGTATGTCCCCTTCTCGCCCGCAGTCACTAGATTGCTCAACGACAACCACACATGGATGGAGGTGGGTTCATGGCGTTTGACATCATCAATTCGATCACGAACGAAGTTGATGAAACCATATGGATCCGTCATCACTCCCTTCTTGTACTCAGGCGTACATGACATGTTGATAACCTTATCCCATCCAAGTGACAATAAGCTCTGGGCGAACACTGTCTGTTTTCCGGAATTCGATTTGGTGATGTACTCGAAGTCAGACATCAAAATCACCTTACTGGTCTTCATGGCGCCGATGAACTCACAGTGCACACTCTCACCGTCGTTGGTGCGAGTCGCTGGCTGGCACGTGACACTTGGGATGAAGCCCTTCAATGTCTCACGCATCCTCAGCTCCAATTCCGCTTCATCAATCACCTTGGCTTCCATTGGGTAACAAAGGTTGTATAGCGTTCTCGGAGATGGTAGCCCTCCAGCAAGTGACACTTGTGTTGAGTCGTAGATGTTGGTATATTGAGCGAACCAATGGGCGTCTTCTTTGTAGTAGTTCCGATCGATCACCGACTCTTGGTACCCCCCATGCCAGAACATCAAATACGACGTCAACCTTCGTAAGTACTGCAACCATGTCATCTGTCCGTTAACGGTACAGGGACCTTCTACGATGTGCCCGGATGGCACCTGATTGGTGCTGACCATTGCGTAGACCTTCATGTCTTGCGAAAAATAGTCTTTCCCAAATACGTAGTACTTGGATGACCCCATCGGTAACGGCATTCTAAACCACGTAGTGACTGAGATGTCCCTTGATGCCGCACCAGTGGATGTTGATCCACCTGTCCTTCCCCACCGCTTGGAGGACGCCGGCCCTTGTCCAGTTGAACTGTCGGAAGGACGCTCCGAAAAGTTCTGCTGTTCAAATGACGACGACGGTGGAGGAGGTCTTGGCGCGCGAGGCATTGGTTTGGCCTTCGGCCTAGCAAAGTCACCGTAGATCTGAAGCGGCGGGCACCACTTTGGCCTATGAGCGACGTCAGGGGGCTCAGGACCTTCACTTTCCACCATGTCCCAAAATGGTAACGAGGGGATAACTTTGTCCTCGATTTTCTTCTTCATCTCCTCGATATATTCGGTGTAGGATTTGAAGGCGCTGCTCCGCCGGTTGTACTCATTTTGCCTTCCGCTCTCCGCTGCAGCTGCGTTGTACTGAACTCGAAACATTGTGGGTTCAACCGGGATCCATTGATTGATCATCGGCATGACTTTTCCCTCATGAATCTGAGTTCTTCTGGTATTATCAGGGCTACCGGAGGCTTGCAGTTGTCAAGGTATTGTACCATTACACTCATGGAGCCTAGAAAGGTCTCCATATGGTTCTGAGCCGCCGACCTGTATTTTGGCAATCCTCTCTTCCTGGCAATCAGGTCCTCGAGCACATCGATCACGTGGATCTTGTCCAACGCGCTGTCCGAGTTGTGGACCCTTATTGCCAGTGCCATGTTGCGGATTTCTCTGTTCACCGTCTCTATCAGCTCTTGTACCTTCTCCTTCGCGTTTCGACTGGTGAGTTTGTCAGAGGTGTGATAGAAGATCGAGCTGAAGATCGTGTAGTAACTCTCGAGGCGGGTAGCATAGACGTGATCTGACGGATCCGCGGCTTCACGCATGTTCATGCTCTCATTGGCCGACCCGGACAGGTTCCTCCATTGCTGGTAGGCAACCATAGTGTCATTGAGTCTGCCGCTGTTGATGAAGTCGCGGACGTCGTCCCATAATTCATCGATCGCCCCAATCTCCTCAGGCTCCACAAGGTAGCGAGAAAGGTTGCTGAAAACCCCACTTGCATCGTTCCCGAAGCGCCCCTTAATGGTGGCCATGGATAGCTTATAGCGTCTTGCCAAGTCGCCAGTTTTCTCTTTCTTCTCGTCCTCGTTCATGTAGCCCACTAACTTCTTCAGTGAAGCGGTCAAGAACTTGGTGTCATCGGATTTTGTCCTGGACATTGCATAGTTGATGGATAACGGGACGAGCGGAGGAATGCCGACGGCAATCCATGCTTCAACCACATCCAACCCATGCGTACTCCTCGACATCCTTGGAGGTAGGGTGATCTGCCCTCTCTCCTTCATCTCAACCAGGCCATCGAGGATCTTGATGATGAAAGTCGGGTAGCCGCTCGTGTTGCTGTTATAGTTCATGACACCACCAACAGAAGCCATAGCCACGTCGCTGAAGCGTACGGGTGAAGCAGTGCTGTGGTCACACAAACAAACACAACAGGCCTGAAAATTATGAATGCCATGTGGTTCGATCCGTCGTACGTGTGATATTTGTGTCCCATGCTCATCACATGTGTATACAGTCTCGTTTGACGTTGCATCACACACTGATCGTTCGTTGAAGGAACTACCCAAGGCTCGAATCATAAGGCACGGAACGGCATGCATCATCTTCTCAGACTTCTGGAATTCAGCGATTCTCTTGGTCACGGTCTTCAGGATAATGCCGACTATCTTCTTATTATATAATTGAGTAGTCTTAGTGTATTTACCTGCGCAATCTCTATGGCTATGGCTCTTGTCACATGTTCTGCTGAGCTGGTCGCCAAACTCAAGATTCCATGATACAATCTCCCAAGGTTTCTTGATGAGTTTCTTGTTGGAGTGCGAATCGTTGAATTCAGCACCTAACCCGTACATACATCCATCAAACACATGACAGTCGCAATCAGTGCCGCTCAACAAACGTTGAACCCTTTGATCTTTCCAGTAGGCACAGTATCTTGGTAGTTCAAACAGTGCGGCGGCTCCGATCCTCAAAACACGAGTCATAACAGTTTCAAAACGTTCCCAAAGGTCCCAGTATAGTGCTCGCTTAAGCTCTATAGATTTAGCTATCGCATCGCTGACTTTAGCGTTGTATCTCGACCATGCTGATCCGCCTGTACAGGGTCCTGCAAACATTACTGCATCCTTCTCCGAGCGTACTGCTGCGAGCGCACGTGCAATTCCGTATGGTGAAGTGAGGTCATCGCTCTGAGATACAGTGACGATGGTGCAATCGTGCTTCGCCGCTAAATGGGTGAAGTGATTACATTCCTCTGAACACAGTAGGATGAATGCAGGTTCTTTACCTATGTCGTACAGATCAATTACCATCTGCTCGTCGCGGGCGGCTAGGTCGTCATCTTCCTCGCACAACACGAACTGGTACCGATATGCAATCTCCCCATCATGTCGTGTCAAGTTGACATCAACTATTCTGTGCTCTTTGCTCTCCTCGCTCTTGGCTTTGCTAACGGAGACGAACGTTGGGACAATGATATCCTTCAGTGGGATCGTTTTCATACGCTTTGGGGTGCTACATAACGCTATTGCAGCCGATTGAGCTTCCTCGTTTTCCGATTCAGCGTCGTTTCCCCTAAGGGTGAACACAGTCTTGCCTATCCATCGGAGGTGCGTTTTGGTATGCGTACCTCCACCTGAGTGTCGCCAATAGTCCTTGACACAATCCTCAAAATCTGATGACTCGAACTGACTTCCTTGACGGTAAGTCATCCTATCGTCTTTGATCCGTGACATGTCGACTGGACAAGATGGTGCGTCACCCGGGCAGAACGCCTTTCTCCTAGGAGACGAGTGTATTCTTGTTAGCGTTTTAGCTTCTTCGTCTACCTCCCAATGATCGTGAACTGAGTGCTCTTGCTCTTCAGGATCCGAAACAAAATTGTCGAAAATCATCGAAGACCCCCCAGACCCCCCATTCCCCCCATGCACAAGGCGTGTCAGGGCGTTGAGCACATGTAAGGCAGAGGTCGAGCAGTGATGAATCGACAAGTACAAGGACGAATCACGGAGAGTCTGTTGCAACTCGCGACATTGGACAAGCGGACGCAAGCTAAACAAAAGACGTGGAAGGATCGCAGCGTTGAAATGACCAGACGCAGGAGCGGACGCTTCGGGTAACGGAGAAGACAAAGGATGAAACTGAAAGAACGCACGTTCGACCCAGCGGTCAAACCGAACGGGCTCTAAGTTAGGGTCGACCTTATCCTCGATCTGTTGCCATTGCGCGTCCTGCAAGATCCAAGTGCTGCGAAGGTATGCCATATCAGGGGGAGCCCGTGGTGGACGCAGCCTGTACAGCTTGGGAGTACGAACCATAACGTAGGGGTCGCATCCAGGGATCTCTTGCAGTCCCTCTTTGCTCGAAAGTCCCGGCTGATACAGTTGTGGCGGGACAACCGGAATGGTGGTGTAAGGATATGTTGGCACCTTACTGTGACGGTCTTTCTGGAGCTGCTTGGCGTAAGACAACCCATCATGAGTTGGCTTCATCAAGTCGAGCAATGCTTGGCTGCGCAGACCATCGTCGCTCAGTATATTGATCAGCATGCACGCATGTTTCCATGAGTTGGCATCATCGAACCCTTTAGTGTGGATATCGGCAGCCATACGAGCAGTAACCTCATATACGAGCAACAGATAGTCACGCTTGAACATCTCATACAACCAAGTGATGGAAATACCATGAGTGCGCTCCATGTGACGCATCGTGGGGTTCCTCCCACTCCTCATAACATTGATCATCGCTTGATTATCGTCATAAAAGACTATTCTTGGTGGCGTCCTCATCAAAGTCTCCCATGCACTGATGCTTGGGATTCCAAGTGTCCTCAATGCGTAATCCGCCGCTACAATCTCAGCCTCCGGGGTGGAGTGGCTAACGCACCCTTGACGTTTGCTACCTCCTGCCAACGGGAAACGAGTTCGTTTGCCTTGGACATGCATGTGTGCACCGGAAGTCGACTTCAACGATTGACCACATCCTGCGTAGTCCGCATCTGCGAATAGGGCTAACGACAGGTCTGCTTTGGAATCACCGACCCAACCTACCATTTTCTGATCGGCTGAATGATGCACGTAACACATCAGGTGGTGCAATTTAGCATCGTCGGCAACTGTCCATTTTGTCACATTACGAGCCAGCACATTGATGGCCCTTAACAGGTCGAAACGCGCTATTCTAGCAGCGTACAGCAGTTTCATTAGGAGACTAGCAGCATGAGGCGCTAGGGTACCACGAGGTTGCTCCTTCGCATCAGACTTGACGTCATCGTCTGTTGACCTGGCCTTGGAAGCTGCCTGGTCAGGCGAGAAACAAGTACCACACCATGTGCATGTGACAGCAAGTCCCTTTTGGGTACTGCATGGTGCTCTCGATGGATGATCCTTTGTGACATCCGGTAACATTGGCGTTGCAACTTTCTTCAATACTGTGTCCTTACCTACTATATCGAGGTATTTGACCACGCTCATTTTGAGCAGAGCGCTCATATCATATGTCATTGTAGTGACTTTGGAACCATCGGCCAATTTATCTTCGCCTTTCGACAAAACACATCCTAAATACAATCCGACCTCGGTTTCCGGTTCAATGCGTAGCTTGGATCGGAGTAGGTCCCAACCTTTCTTCAAGTTCTCCTTGGGCCCTGCCAACTTCAAGTCGTCCACATATATCACTAACAGCAAGTCTAGCTTTTCGTGGTAATACATCGACGGCCATTCTGGTCCGACGGGTTTGAACTCCGTTCCAGAGTCTGGATGTCCGTATAATGCTTTGTTCACACGACACATAGGACGTTTGAGACCCCTTCTGGTGATCTCCTCTTGCAAGTGCTTGGGCCACGCTTCCCACGGGAGTTCAGCCCAACACGGTACACCGCCCAATAATGCTTGGATATATGCTCTAATGGCGTCTGCTACCTGCACATCATTACCTTCCAGGCAACCGTAGAAATCGGCCCATCGAGCAGCTTCAAATGTAGCTGGAGAGTTTCCAAGGTCTTGGAACAATGCTGCCTCGAAGTTCTGGTTCTTCACCTGATCTCCGAGTAGAACCCCTCGCCCTTTGAACTTCCTCTTCGGGTCATCGTCAGGCAGTTGGTAGTTCTTTTCCACACATATTCCATGTACTCTTGCTAAGTGAACTTCTTCCCCTTTCTTCTTGGAGGTTGCCACTATCTCATCATATTCTCTCAGCCACGACCCGTCGAATGTTTCCTCATCCCAGAGTCCGCCCCACTCATCCAACATAGATTGCATTGCCTTCTTATTGGATAAGATCTCAGCACGGCTCACAGGTCTTGATACCACAGCGTTGAACAACCTATTGCCCATAAGTTTTGGGCGATGTTGCGTATCACGCACTACACATGGCATCGTCGGAAATGGTTCATCAACTACATCGTTGTCAATGGGATCCCCAGTGATGCAACAACATATCTGACCGTTCAGTGGATTGTAGACGTTCTCCGTCTTCCAAGCCGCCATAGCAAGATTGTCATCGTTGTCCTCCCACATGGCACTCTCGTCCCAATCGGTGAGGAATTCTTCATCACTGGGGACACACGTGGATTCGGATGTAAAGGATTTAGGGGACCATGGGTCATCATCATCATCATCAGTGTCCCACTCCATAAAGGTAGTAGGCATAGCCAAGCTTGGTCCACCTTCACCTTTCTCATCCTTACCCTTAGACTTCTTTTCTTTCTTGGATTTCTTATCCTTCTTGGTTTTCTTATCCTTCTTGTCTTTCTTGGACTTCTTTTCATTATCTCCTTCGTCACCCTTCTTGGCGTCTTCCAGGTCCTTCAAGAGTTCATCAGGCTCCTCGTCCTCCTTCTTATCCCCTGGGCATCAGATATTGATCCTAATCAATATTCTTGAAAAAATCAACAATTTCTATTGATTTGGGCGCGTGCTTTTTCAATAGAAATTCTTCCTCAAAGCCAAGCAAAAATCAATAGGAAATTCAATAAACAGCAACATGGTCAGCTTGATCAAATTTGATCAAAAACCAGCCAAATTTGATCAAATTTGATC
>CAXAMN010006668.1:1792456-1833707 GCA_963970005.1 Durusdinium trenchii | reverse complement strand
TCAAATTTGATCAAAAACCAGCCAAATTTGATCAAATTTGATCAAAATTGATCAAATTTGATCAAATTTGCTTTTTCGAAGCTGCCCAGAAATCAATACCGGAATCAATATCAAAATCAATATGATTTTCAATATTTTTGGCAAATCAAAAATATTGATATTTTTTCGGTTTATTGATTAGGATCAATATCCGATGCTCAGGGTCCGTACTGCTCCCAAGTCCTTTCGCTTTCTTCGACAATCTATCCACGACCTTGTCTACATGTTTCCCGGCCTTCTTGGCTATAGCTCTATCTTTCACCGATAGCTTCTGCCATTCTTCAGGTGTAAGGTAGTCCTTGGGTCTTGGTGAGTTGTGGAAGAGTCGCCTTCCATCCGATCCCACTCTATATAGACGACCGTCCGTTGCGATCTTGACGTGTTCGCCGTCGTTGTTCAAGTAAATTATATTATCACCTGGCCCCCCAACGGAGTAGTGATCGGGACCGGAGTACTCCTCTTTCTTCTTCTCTGTGAGTTCTTCCGTTTTCTTATCCTCGATCGCGTCAATTTCGCTAGCTTTTGACTTCAGATCCCCGTCTGGTGGATCAGGCGCATCATCGTCATCGTCTTGATCGTCGCCATCGCCGGGATCGGGTAACTCGGGATTGGTAGGTGCATCTGGAGAACCGGATCTCTCCTTCAGGACTTTCATTCCCTCGAGTGTGCTGTTCAACCTTTCGTATTCCTTCTTCAATGGAAATTCTATTCCGTCGTCTTGGAAGATCTTCTCGGTGATGTGAGGAGTAATCAACTTCCTCAACGGTCTCTCGGCATCATAGCCTAGATTCTGTTGTGCGAAATCGCTTATGGCCCATACTTTGTATTTTCGCGACCAGTTCATCCCGGTCCCCATAACGTATCCTGCGAAGATGCCAGGTATGCTCTTGGGGTCGAACTTGTGATCTTGGTCTCTTTCTCTCGCATCACTAGGTTTGAAGAACACCTTCGCTCCAAGTGGTATCACCATGCCTGGGAATTCGCTCTTGTGCAACTTCAACCATGCACTGCTGCCATCGCTCAGCTTCTCGATGTTCAATAAATGGCTTACGCATTCCACTGCAAATGGCCAAAAACATGGTGGTAGTCCGGCTTCTAGTAGGCACGTCGATGTGGTAAGCATCATGAACTGATTGTTTCTTTCGGCGAGTGAATTGTTCTGGGGATGTCCTGGAAGCGACTGGTCTAGTGGGATCCGGAGTTCCTTGAGTGCTGATTCGAATTGTGGTGCATCATCCGAGTAAGCGTTGGTGACCTTTCTCTTACCGATATAGTGCTTCATTGCCTGCACCACTTCGTCACTATTGCTTGCTTTCAATGGATAACCCCATATCACACCAGTGAACCGATCTCGAATCACCAATATGTCCTTATCCGGCATGATCCCATCTCTCGCCATCTTCTGAGTGTTCATGAGATCGAAAGTGATAAGGTCACCGAATGCCTTCAATTTCCGTTTGAAAGCTCCCTTGCTAGTCTTGTAGTGCTTCATCTTTGCTCTCACACATGACTTGCAGTATGGGTTCTTGTATCGGTGCGTCATCAAGTGCAATATGGATTTCGCCTCGTTCTTCAGCACTCCTGGTTTTGATAGTCTGGTTTCCCCGTCAACCACATCGACTTCCAATAGCCCCTCTTCATCTTCATCAATGTCACTCTCCCTCGTTCAGAATCCGCATCACCTCCATGTTCGTCGCCTCCGGCTTCTTCAGGTTGACCTTCGTGATCACGATCGAATCTCGGGTCTTCCCCGTCATATTCCTCTTCAGGAGAATACCTGTCATCACCGTGTTCCTCTGGTTCTCCTTCGACGCCTGCAACAGCTGGATTGATATCAGATTCATCATCCTGACCTCTCTGGTTATCTTTCTTCTTTCTCCTCCGTCTCCGTGGTTTCTTGGGCGGAAGTTCCTCTTGTTGTGTCTCCTGACCTGCTGTGACCTCGTCTTCATGCCCCACACCTGACAGTATGCGATGAAGTATCGTAGCCAAGCCGTCTGGTCTTGGTAAACATCTCCCGTCATCATCATTCACCTTAATGTAGGGTATGTTGTCATGCACCGATAGCGGAATCTTGTTCGCGTTCTGGTCGATGAGGTATGGCAATTGATTTGCCGGCCATATGAATGAGTACCCTTGTTCCATGCACCGTTTCCCGATGGAAAAGACTGATGGTGTGCTTTCCAACACGTGTGCCTCGGACCTCATGGGTAGTTCGTCCACATTGATGTCCACCATCTCTGATGTACTAGTTACACCATTCGCTGTCATGAAGCTCACGGATTTGGGTCCTTCCTTGGTGGTAAGGCCCATGGCATTGACTTTCTCTCTTGAGATCAAATCGTGTCCACATCCCGTGTCCATGATGAAGCGTATTGGTGGTCCATCATACCTCTCCACAGCCATGAACATCGTGGCTCCTGGTATCGTGTAGTTGACAAAATCCTTCCTTACTACCTCTCTGGTGTTGAAATCAGACAGGTCGACGTTCACCTCGATTCCTTCATCTTGAGTGATTTGTATCCATGCCTTGGCAATGTGTTCAGCATAGAATAGCTCCATCATCTTACCTTTGGCATGTGCTACTCGTGCAGCTATGTTGCTCACTCTGAGGGCTCTCAACGACGAAATGAGCTCGGTGTCCACCTTCTGCACCTCATTCTTCTTCTTCTTGGAGGGACGGTTGTTTAGCTCGTTACCAGGATCGCAGGTGAACGTGGTCACATTCGCCTGGTCATCGAATCTGACTTTAAAGCGAAGCGCCAGCTTACCTTGTTGTACGTTGGGAAGTGCGGGTTGTACGTCCTCGTCATCACTCTCGATGTCTCCGCAAAGCATGAAGGCTGGCGCAGCCGGTTTGGGCTTGGCTTTGCCTCTAGCCTCTTGTTTTGTAGCAGGAGCAGCGTGATGCTGACGTCGACATTTGTCCCCGAACTTGCACGATCCTTTCTGCCAATTCCAACAGATCTGATCCTTCACTGGCCTAGGGCTACTGCTCCTGCCACCGGGACTCTTTGATCTGTCACCCTTGAGGTTTTCTGGTTTCTTAGCAGAACTCTTGTGCTTCTCTTGGTGACTAAACTTGCATTTGTCTCCTCTAGATTATCCGTTTTTCCCATGGAAGTGGAAAGCGCATCCTATCTTGGACGTATCTGCTGGAGTCGCTGACCTGCCACGATCCCCTTTTGGGCTCTTCGTGGTTGATCTTCCACGATCCTGCTTCTTGTCCTTCTTGTTGTGGTCCTTCGGATTAGCCTGAGGAAGTACTGGAGCGGCGTCATGTTTCGGTGGATCGGTCTTGGTATTCTTGGGTTTCGCTTTAGGGTCCTTCTTCTCCGCCGCTGGTGTGGCTTTCACGATGTTCCCAAAAGCTTTTTCCCTTTCTTTCTTGTTTGTGGTCTCAATTGATTTCCGTATCCACTTCGTCATGATCTCTCGTAACTTCTGGTAGGTCTTATCCGGATCCTTATCCAACATGTTGTCGTACACAGACAAGTCTAACGCCATAACTTTGGAATCCTTAATCTTATCCCAAAGCAGGTTGCGAAGTGCTTTGTCAGGAAGCATGTCATCCGCATCCATACCTGATATGATCTCATCCCACTGTCCAAGGAATCTGGATAGTTGATTATCCCCAGGGAACTTTAGATCGAATAAGTGCTTGGATGCATACATCACATCAACGTTGTCGGCACTCCGGAAACTATCGACGATCAACGCTAACATTTCTCGTCCCTTGACCATTCCAGGAGTTGTGCCTCTCGCACGTCTCTGCATCATCTGCCTCACCTTCAGTTGTACGTCATGAGATCTCTCACCTGCTGCGTGGATGATCGTATGTAGGGTGATACCTAGCTTAGCGTCTATGCTAGCGAATCTTGCTTCGCCTGATGTCTCGAGTAGAAATGGGTCATATGGTGATCTGAAGGCATCCGAGAGCCATTGGATCCAGTCTTCTTGTTTCTCGTCGCCCGATGCCGTCACGACTGCCGCTACAACCTGGGATTTCCAAACCTCCAGGTCGTGTATCTTGGGCCATGCAGGGATGTTGATCTTCTCGTGTTCCTTCCGAGATATCTTGGAGCCGCCTGAGCTAGAGGATGAAGCGGCACCATGTTCGGTTGCGGCTGCATTCTCTGCACTTGTGCGCTCCTCTTCGTACCTCTTCCGGTACTTATTCCTCTCATCTCTGAGCCGTGATGCATGCGCTTCGAATTCCATCATGTCCTGTTGGTTCTGCATCATACCTTCGTAGTACTCAATTGCCTCTCCTCGGACCTTAATAACTTTTCAGTACGTTCAAGTTCCGCTCTGAGCTTGGTCATCATCTCATTCTCCACACTGGGTTCTGATCCCATGTCTGGTGGTTTCAACTTCAGTGCGACCTTCAATTGTGCTTCACTTGCGCTTGATTCGATCAATTCTTCCTGAAGACGTTTCAGCATCCTCTCTTTACGTAGAATGTCCTCTTCCAACATGTTCACCTTGGCTTCGGCCTTCTTGAGTTCGGCGCTAGATGGTTGAAACGGTCGATCGGATCCTTGAATCCTCGTCTGAGTCAACTCCTCGTTCGCCTTCTTCAATTGCTCTCTGATGTTCAAGATGAACTTGTCCTGAGTATTAGATCGGTTGTTGAGCTCCTCATTCTCTTCTGATAACCATTTGATCTTGTTTGCATACATTGCTTCCCTCATCTTCATCTCTTCAGCATATTCGTGTTTGTTTCTGGCACTCTGCCTTTGTAGTCCAACTAACTCCTGTCTACACAGATCCTTGACGTTCTCAGCATCTGCGATTGTAGTCATGACCTCGGTTACGGCTCGATCTCTTTCCGCCGATATAGCCTGGATCTCTTCCGTGCCGATGTTCACAACTTGACTAACCATCTCTGCGCTGTTGCGATCAGCGTACTCCCCTAACTGGGTGAGACGATCCCGCATTGCCACACGATCAGTGTCCATCTGGTATTGCAGGTCGTGTGCTGCTGAGAGCAAACAGTCTCTGGATTCTGTAAGTTGGGAGATTCTTCGTTGATTTCCATATCCTTCAACATAACATTCTTCGAGGTGTGCCATCACTACTTCGTGGACTTCGGTCTCGTGTTGTATAATCTGGTTCTGTCTCTGCTCACATTCGACCATCCATGCGTTTTGGTGGTTCAACATATGCACTTCGGCAAGTAGTTGCGCACACTTCGCATTCAGGTCTCCATCGGCCCGTGCTAGTTGTAGGTTGTCAGTGCTTGCCCTTGCTCGATCTCCAGCTTCGCTGTCCGACGGCACTGGTACAGCTGACCCATCCTGCAATGCTAACACTCTCACAGCTCCGGTGTCAGTCCTCCTCCTTGTCTCCCTAGGGCTACGGCCTGATCTCGGTGTCCCCCACGGTGGTGTCGAGTGCGCTGACGGGGAACGACTTCGTGCTCTACCTGTCGCATCTTCTCTCACCGCTGTCAGAGTCTCCGCTTCGATCGTACCTGGACTAGAGTTGTGGGATGCACTCATCCGATCTGCGGCCGCAGCAGCTGCTCCAAAAGATGCAGTGCTGGCGTCGGATTGGTCCATCTTCAGTGACTGAGGGTAACTGATCTATCCGATGCGTGTGCGTTTAGATGGTGTTGTGTAAGGCCGCAGCTCGTACCCAGCTCAAAGGAGTCTGGTTACGGCTGATAACCTGCGAACGGATGGAAAGGTGTGCCCTGGCCCCGTTCTAGCTCTTAGGTCAACATGAAGCTCGCGCGCTAAAGCTCCTTTTTACCTGGTTGGGCACTTGAGCCAAAATGTATATGGCATGTACCTGTATAGCGACTATACTGGGACCCCATCCCTATTGACATATAATAAATACTCCACTAGTTCTGAGGTAGAAAAAGGTCCAGCTCAAAGGTTCTCTTTTCTATTGGTTTCTCTCCTTCTCGTCAGCTGCACTCCAAGTGGCCCAGGCACCTCGAAGACGGATGGCAGCGCCTTGATGGACATGTACCTCGCACGTTCCAAGCGACGATGGATCCATGCACACAACGCGGGCGCCACGCGGTTGTGGGCGGGTTTGGGAAGAAGCCGCAACCCACTAAACGCATCTAAACGCTCCAAACAGGCCTTTGGGTCCCTCTCCACTGATGGATTTGAGAAGAATCCCTCCATACAAGGGTCCGCCCCCACTTGGGTTAGGAGCTTCTGGGCAGTGTGTCGGTTTGTCTGAATTTCTGACGGAAAGCCGCAAGTCATTGAAAGCTGTTTGCTTGGAACCGGCGCGTCTTCTTCTCGAGTGGCAGCTATATAATTGTTATGAAGCTTGGCAAGAACTTGAGATGGACCTGGTTTTATGCTGAGCACAATTCACAAACAACAAATAGATCTCTCTCCTTGTACAAGTAGCCCTCAGAGTCTAGGCAGCCTTTTTGAAAGCTCCAGCAGTGTCTTGGTCCCAATGTATGAGGCATCAACCAAATTTTCTATTGCAATTCTATATCACTGCCCAACACTAGAGTTTGAATGAAGAATGGATTGCATGTTTCATTGGTGAGTCTAAACACTTCCTGAATGTGCTCACATTGTCAATGCTCAAAGGAGAAGCCCCCCGCAGCCCAAAGTGCTGAGACTTTAAAAAGGCTCCTGGAGGCCCCTGGTAAAGCCAACACATCCCCAGCGCAGCGCACGTGTGGATGAGTCTGAAAAGACCACTTCCCACCTCTTCCCAAACGCCGCGTGTGTTTCTTTGGTTCTGCGCCCAAAATCCGAGAAGGACCGGAGGATCGCCCTGCTTTGCCTCTTCCAAAGCTGTTGTCCATCTTTCACCCTCCATCTTTCTCCATCTGCGTCCAGGCGGCTGCTTCACGGTATCGATCTTCGAGCCGGCCACCTACGAAAGCTGGAAAGTCCCGGCTCGTGGGGAAAGCGCGGCTCACGGCACCAAGTAGCCGTGGTGATCGTTTTTGTTAGGGTCCCTCCACCTAGTAGCTTCTTGCTCCTAGTAGCGATGCCCTTTGTTACTAGTAGCTTCTTTGTCACTAGTAGCCCCAACAAACTTACCCTGGAAACGACATGGCCATGAGAAGCTTGGCTGTGATTCACTTTGACCATGTGGAGCGGGACAACAATACTGCGACTGTTTCTAGAGCATTTTTCAGCTCCAAACTAGTGGTACTGTGAGCCTTTGCTCTTTGTGACTGTGGCATCCGCTGTCCTGCAATGCAGTCATCCTGTTGTATCCACTTCCCGCGTTTCCGGGAACCTTCTGTCTAGGCAAGCTGTTAAGGACAAATCCCGAAAGGCTAGAATGGGAGTCTACTCAAAGGTGGCCTTCTTAGGCTATTTGTTCATGACCAAATTGCTGATGCTTGCAACGAAAACCATCACCTAAACCCCCCTGCTGGGGCTCCAACACCTTCAATGGATGGTTTTGCTCCCCCCCGTGCTGGGTTGGACCTTGTGATGAACGCTTCCATGTAGGCATGTCATGCAAAGCGCAACCTTGCCATTGCCTACCAATGCACCAACACCAGTGCCTACAGGAACATGAGTCCAACCAAACACAGCAAAAAAAAGAACCAAAACAACACAAACAACTAAAACAAACAAAAACGGATGCAAGGCGACTCGCTCTTCCTCCCTCCGCACCATTCGTTCCCCGAAGCGCGCCGTGGAGTACATGTGGATGCGGTAAGGCTGACCCGATTCCTGCGCTTTCTGGGCATGCCCAAATCCGTGCAAACCCAGGCGAACCGAACCCCTGTGGATTCTGGTCCTGCAGGAATCATTGATTGGATTTAGAGGGAAAGCACGTGAAAACACCTACATGCTTTGGTTTACCGGCTGGGAAAACTCTGGATGTTGCAAATATTGGAACCTTTGTGCCTCTCCAAGGATGCAGCCAATGGGAAAAGGAACAGTTTCCATGGCATTGGCTGGGGAGTCTCCCTAAATACTGTATAATACGTCCATGTCTTGGACTTCACAACCAGCTTCTTTCTACCACTAACCAATGACAAGAACAAGAAGACACGTGGCCTAACAGTTCCTTTTCTTGGAGTTCCAGCAGCCTGGATCTTCGTACACAGCTGACCATCGCTTCATGTTCCCAAAAAATTGAACGGAAAACACCACCATTTTCCATCATTGATTTAATGGCTTTTCACTAAACAACCATTTCTTGCTAAGGACTTTGGCACTACGACACCAAATCATGTGTTCTTTTGTTTAAATTCTTAGAAGGCTGAACAGGGTCCACACCGGTGGGACACCGGTGGGAACTGCTTCAAGCCTCACTACCCGACAGCCTCATGGACCCTTCAGAACCACTGCTTTGAGGCAAAGAGCCGAACTCGGGGTGCCAAAGCCACAGGGTCCATGGGTTAGTTTTCGGGTGTATTCCTTCAAGCCAAGTGTCAAATCGGCCGCTGGGGTCTGTATCCACATCGTAGTAGTCCACGCGGTTGGGGATCAGGCCAGCTTCCATCATGCCGATGGTGTTCTCAGAACCCTCAGGCAATGACTTGAACATACGCGAAGTGGTTCAACCTGGGCCCTGGGTGTTGACTGACCTACAGGTTCTTGATGGTTCTTGGCATCAAACACCAGAAGCACTTGAACCATGCACTTAAACTGTGGCCTTTGGAGGAACAGCAGAAGTCACCAGCTCATGCTGGGAGTCTTTCGGGTCTTTGGTCCTTTTGGCCCTTTTGGGTTTCTTGCTTGAACAGGTTAGTCAGCCATATTTTACCATTGCGACCTCTCATTCTCCCAGGGAAACCTCAGCGAGCGTATGGACATCTTTGAAGTGGCCATATTGGATGGCTTGAGATCGATCGTGTTCTCGCAACGTCGCTCGTCCAGGTGGCTTCATCCTGCTCGTCCAAATCACCCATCGGATCAAGCCTCGCGGCATGAGGCGAGTAAGCGTCGACGTGTTTTGATTGAGATAAACCAAACATTAGGCCGCCGTCGCCGTGTCATTTTTGTTCGCAAACAACCATTGTCCTTTTGCTCTTTTTTACACCTCCACCCATGTCCAAACCCGAGGTTTAAAAAAAGTGCCCTTCAAAACATGAAAACACCCGTGTTCCACGCCCCTCACCTCCACTTGCGCAGCACGGTGCCGTTCTCCACATGGACTCCCATAAATTCCATGGTGGGCACTGCTGCACCAGCAGCCGACTTCATCCTCGGTCGGGCATCCACTTGCGAAACTGTTTCCTCTAAAGATCGCCAAACAAGGATTTAAGGCCCACAACTTGTGGCTCGTCCTACATCCTCTAGGGCTTCCCAACTGGCTTGCATCATCGTTTCTTTAAATATGAGCAGCAAGTGTGCTATGCTACAATGGAGCATTGGCATTATACCCAGAATGAAACTGGAATACTGACTGGCCAGGTCCAGATTGAATCTGACTCTGACTGCAATCTTTCCCAGATTGAACCTTGTTTCAGTGTAGTCTGGACTATATTTCTCTTTCAAGGGAATTCTTCAGCTGCGTTTTCACAGCACTGACTGAACCAATTCGAACGCGACAGACATGCAAAGACTCTGTCTTAAGAGAAAAGGTTGCTACAGTATGCTACAGTATGGTCAGTGTCAATTTGGGATGAACAATCCCCTCCAAGGTTCATTGGGAGGGTTGGAAATCTGCAAGAACATCTCTGCATAAAGTAGAGGGTTGAAAGCAAGTCATTTGCAGGAGAAACGCAACAAACTAGTGTGCATGTCCGATGGTAGTGGAAACTTATGGCTAAACAATTGTACAAGGTTTTCCAGGTTAGAATTTGCACAAGATTGCCCAAAGGCTGTTAGCGTTGCAGAGTTGGGCTGCAGTTGCCGAATCTTGGGTTACTATATCTCTTTTATTAGGTCAATGAACTTTCAAGTGCTACATACTGCTTCCCGGATTTGGAACCTTTGCGCAAATACCGCTACTTTGTTCATCTTTGTTCCCACTTCACCTGCTGCAACTGATTTCACTTTGAATTGACCATCCATGCTTCACTGAGAAGGCCTAACTTGCCATGAAGACCTGACACAAAACGTCCAACCCACTGCCACCGCCACACCGGTTCCAACGCCTCACCACCTCCTCTCGACCACTGCGACACACCACTCCTCACTCCGCTCACGCCATCACGCCATCACCGGTCTCCGAGGATGGGCCTTTCACCTCAGGTCCCAAGGGGCGAGGACGGCTCGGGGGCTTCCAGAAAGCAGCGGTAGCCCGTGCGGCCCATCCCTTCGATCGTGGCCTCGGGCTGCGAGGAACGGGCTTTGATGGGAGGGTTGATGGGAGGGATGTTCATATAGGAACTGTGAAAAAGCTGGGTCAATGAACAAAGATGGGCAAAGTGTTCGGTGTATATGAGATGTTATGTCAATTAATTTGTGCGTGGCATATTGTGGAAGGTGCTTTCCAACATTGGTGACTGCTTTCATCTCGAGCCAGTCATTAATACAAGCATGCATTAAGAATGCCCATATATGCCCGCACTATCGCACGATGACCAAAAAAGTGAGGTGAACACACATTTGACTGCAAACCACAAAGCAACTCACAAAGCAGCTATACTGCTATACATTCAACTGAAGATTTACAAGTCCGAACATGCTCGTGCTTCCGAGGCGGGGCACGCGCATTCCCACGTCCTTTTCGTTTCGGAAGACCCACAGAGGTTCGTGGACTCCGTCTCGGGACGGTCACCGGGGCGGTGCCTGGGGATCCTTCGGTCGGCCGGTCCGTTCGTTTCGCGCCGCGGAGGACCGGAACGGGCCTGAACGCCGCCTTTCTTGAGGCGGAGCTCCCGTTGCAGTGGGTGCATCGCGTATTCGCCTGGAAGGCGGTGACACGATGTCTGAAGAGGAGAGAAGCCGTGGCACGAAGCCGCTCAAGACACATGTGGAAGTCGTTGATTGGTTGGGGATGTGTCCCACGTCACACGAGGTTCTTCCAGTTTGGGCGGGTTGAACAATCAACACCATGTGGATCGCAACAGATTGGGTGGATGCAGTGATCTGTCCCATACACTCCATGTGCCATATATGCCTACATTGACCCCCCGGTAACCACCCCGGAGTGTCTGGGTGTGATTTCTCTGGCCCATACAGTATGTACTTTCTCTGTGGTCCGAGGAGGTCCCAGGTCAGACCTCTTGTTCGCAGTTCCCAGGTTCCGGCAGATCCACGACCACGTGCCCGGTCGAAACGAGGCACTCAGGTAGGCCGTGACCCCGGCAGACTTCACCAGCTCTTCCCTCCTCAGTCGGAGGCTCGGCTCAGCGGTACATCGGAGAAAAATCGGCGATTTCGCACAGCGCCAAGCTGGGGCGGAGAAGGGTGTGTTCAAACAATCCCCCTTGTCTGGTGGTAAGTCCTGGCAGCTTTTCCTTTTATAGAAAAAAACGGCTATGAAATACTTTGGCTATCATTATTCTCTATAAAATGAATAGCCGTCCTTTCTATAAAATGCATAGCCATATCCAGGCCTCTCAAAACCAAAAGGCTACAGATCACAGCTTGGATCTATAAAATGCTTTGCCTTGAATCGATACCACAATATCACCTCCAGCAAACTGTACTTATAAAATTAGTTGGCCTCAGAATACTGAGACCATATGCGCAGTTATTTAACACAAAACGCTAGAATTTCAATCAAATGGTTTTGCTGTAGAATCATAGACAATCATCGGGAACCAAAAGTTTTTTAATGAAATGAGTTGTCTCACTTTGGCATGGTCTTAGCAGCAATCCTCCGTTCCCCAGTTGATCTTTCTATGAAATGATGTTGTGTAGATTTATGTTCCAATTTCCAAACTCATGTTTTTATAAAATGACCTGTGTCCAGACCATTTCGTAGTGGAAACAAATACTCATTTCATAGAGGATCAATCATGGGGGATTTCAAAAGCACAGGTGACTACTGTTTAAATACCGGAGTGGGGCACTGCTCTGAACATGTTGCCATCTAAGTCACTTCCCTAGACAAGGAAGTACTACAGCCACAGCTTGGCTTGTCCTACTTGGCACAAATTGATTGGCCTCATCCAGCCTGGCGGAGTAGAACTGTTTCACAGCGGGATCTTGCTCACTTTGTGGCCTTCCCTCTTGGATCTCTCGGGTAGACTCCCTCAGTTTCCCTGTTGTGTTTTTTCCACTAGTTGGATTTGAGTGGTGAAACCACTCCCCCACAAAAAGGGTGATATTATTAAAGCAAAGCTATAAATACTTTTCCTGGCTAAGTCATGGGAGTCTCGCAGTTCGCTTGCGCATCACTGGCATCTCCTCAGCGATCACACCGCTCCCCCGTTTCGTCGCCCCGCACTCATCAGCACTCCCCCCTGGTCGCATCCTACAATTACATCTCGAAGTGTTATTTTTTCTTGGGTCAGTTCAAGAGAGGTGTGTCAAAACCAAACGCGTCCAGTAATTAAGGTCCGATCTGTCTAACAAACAGACTGTGGTGCAACAACAGTGCCTAAGCCTAAGCAACATAAGCTGTTGAACTTCATCAGCAACCAATGTGTTTGGATAGCCAACAATTCTTGGCCTACGAAGTTGCGTCAAGGCTTATGGCTCCAAACTGTAACGGGTGCTTCAGGATTCTGCGCATCACACAACGGCTCGAGAGATCCGACCCGGCTCGACAGCCAAAGCACCAAGTCTTGTAGATCTTTCCATTCTCTTCCAGGACACCAGGCAAGAGGAGCCACTGACCATCCTGTCGTTCTTTTCGACCCAGTTCTGTTTCGTTGTTTCGCACCAGCAAGACGAAACACATCCTTGTGAGTGAAGCATTGCACCAAAACCTATTAGTATGGAAGTGGAAAGCCCCCCGTTTGTACAGGAAAGTAGTCTTCCAAGGGACCATGCCATCCACTTCCATGTTAGTGAGTCGGAGTGTAGTTGTAGTTGATGGATGTTGATGGTGCCTTTGTCTTTCACGGCATTGGAAGACCCTGCTGTCCAACGCCGTTGAAAGTAGACCACAGCGTACTACATGTGTGTGTGTGTGTCCAAGTTAAAACGTGCGTGAAACGCATACAATTGCACATGATATCACTATAGTAGGACTATAGGTAGGGGAAAGGGACTCTTCCTCTGCGTCGATTCAAGAGGGCGATGGCTGAAATTCAGAAAGGTCCGCGAAGTTGCCACTGATCAACCACTAGGTCACTGAGTAGCTCTCAGTGTGCCAAGCACCTACTGACCTTTTGCACACTACTCGACATGGCAACATTCTGAATGACAATGATACAAATTCATGCAAGCCCTTTGAAGATCAGCCCTAAGCATCCGAGATCAAAAACGAGATGTTGCTTCGTGGTATTTGGCGTCAACTCCCCCTAACTTGGCACTCACCAAGGAGTTTTCTTACAACATCTCTTCTTTTAATTAAGGTGTTCCACAAACTCCAATGTGAATCTCACCTGTTCTACAAAGAAACAGCTTGGAGTGCACTGAAATATCTGCAGTGGTCAGTCCACATCTATTTTGGAGTGTTTGCGTTTATCCAAGCATTCCGGCCCCACTGACAGCAGCTGCCTCGTCCTTAAAGTACTTGGAATATGCCTGTCAGAAGCGCATGACACTCCCGCAGGAGAATCTAATATTGAAGAAGTATGTATAAATTCATAAAACATCCTAAAACCCAATACACCAACACTGGGAGGTCTAAACAAAAGTGCCTCCACATGTCATGATAAACAACATTTCCTTTGAGATTGCGGCTCCTGATGGCTCCTGAAACAGCCATTGCACCCCCCTTCTTCCCACAGGTCCCACAGGATGCATGACACTGTATATAGACGAATCCCGCAAAACACACACACAAACACATGCACATACAGCATGGGCGCATCGACCCAGCCTTGGCTGGCCTGTTGTGCAGGTGTTTCACATGAATGGTCGCCTGGTCTGGGCGGACGGGGAGAACGGCGAATCGAGCGACTCGGTGGGGCTGCAGCGGTGCACGGTTCATGGCACCCTTGACCAATTGCTCTGGTTCGCCATCTGGTTGGATGCCCAGAACCGCTTGGTCGATTGCGGTGAGACCAACACGCCCATGTCGAGGCCGACGTTCACAATTTGGTCAGTCACTTGACGTTCGCCACAACCGATAGACACGTTCGCCATTCTTGGAGGCATAGGCCCTAGCTTGCTAAGTGCTTGGTTTACACCTTGTTCTTTCGATGTTTCGCATGAAGCAAGGACCCCTGAGTATGAGTTCAAAACGGATGAGTGTATATAGCTACTATCAGTATCGAGCTCATCAGTGGCCTCTGCAAAAACCTCAGGAAAACATCTATTCGCCCTCAGCTGTCTATGATGCTCGGAAGCAACCAAAGAAGGAAACCGATGTGAACGTCCGAACCTACATGTTTCCCCGTCCGATAGAGACCGAACATTGGACAAAAAAGATGTCTTCCAGCTCCTCCAGCCAGCTCCTCCCCCTCCAGCCGGCTCCAACCGACCAAAAAAGAACAAGACTTCGCCCTATAGCCCTCCATGATGTCTTTCCAGTTTCCCATGGTTTTTGCGGTGTCGTCTCCGTCTTCCCGCCCCACTCATCCCAGGGGCATGGTAGTACTGGGGAATGTCGTTGGGACTGGGCAAATCCACCGATTCGCATTCCCATTCCACATCTTCGAGCCTCGTGAGAAAAAGCGGCCCCAACCGGACGCGGGTTGGGCGGGACACGCCCATGGGGGCGGCTTTAGAGAGGCTTCCTCTGGGCTGATCATTTGAGATGAAAACAAACAGCATCATTTTACGCTATATGTGTCTTTATGTTGTTTTTGTTGTATCAATGTTTTTTTTTTTCCGCGGTTGATCCATCTCTCTCTCTCTCTCTCTCTCTTATGTTTGCTCTTCAAAGATGTCAAATTGATCTAGGATCATTTACGTAATTGTCTTTGGAAGCCCCTAACGGCTGTGAGCACAAGTGAGCACCAAAACAGCCTGGGTCTTTGCCCTTACTCTTGTCTTTGCCCAGGTGCATGTTGAAAAAGCCTTCCAGCATTCCATCCGTGGAACTCAATCGACGTCCAAAGCCCGCATCACCGGCAACGGTCTAAGCATCGAAAAATGGTAGACCGTTGATGTGCAGTTTGAGGGTAGAGTTTCATAAGAGTCATTCGAAGGCATTCAGCAAGAATCAAAAACACATTGTCAGAATTTCGGAAGTCGAACTCTCATATGGGTAGGATATAGGTAGGGGATTTCCATACGGAGACTTTTGATCACATCTGCATGTAGCAGCTAAGCAGCTATGCAGCTATGCGTCATCTTTTCAGGACTAAGGATGGGGTTCTTGAACGTTGTCCCCTTCAAACACACAACTATTGGTTCCGTCTATCCATTCCCTGTAACAGGGGATGTTGATGTTTAGTAAAGGCCTTTCCCTAAAAGGTGATACTTGTTTACCGACTCTTAGGTGAGGTGGGATTGGAGGAATGACTGATCGAAAATGACCTGGCTGAGAAAAGCCCTGTCCTCAAACAGACCTTCCATGCCAGCGTCCTTCACATAGGCCTCAAAAACGATGCGCATCGATGCGCCATGAGTCATGGAGTGGCCACGCACCGGCCCCACGGAGGGGGCACGCCCTGGATGTGGTCCGTCTCCCGAAGGTGGCCGTGCCCCGGTGTGCTGAAGAGCTCCCTGTTCACCGTGATGTTTCACATGGAAGACATGATCAGAATCTATGCACCGACATCGATTTTCCATTGACACTTGCGGAGAAAAAGACACTTTCTCCGCTGGGAGACTCACCGCTTGGCTGGTGAAACCCTGGGAGACTCACCGTGATTCACCGGACTAAGCACCCGAAGTGGTCTATCCAGACAATCCATAGAGATCAATAGAACATAGTAGATGAGAACAACCCAAAGATGCTTTTTAAGAAAGACCTGCTGGGCTTTGCCTCAAGGCATATCCCTGGGCACTACTGCCTGTAGCGGTGTCCCAAATGGTGCTTGGACAGCTCCTGATACACTGGTGGACCACGAGTGTTGCCCCCATCTTCAAATGTACAGCGGCCTCCATGGCAGCATCTGCGGTCATCTCCTCAGGCGTCGCATCCGTGGGAGGACCTTGTAACCCTTGTGACTTGTGTGACATCTGCTGAGAGAACGGATCCCAACACTTCCAAGCTTCCAAGATCCCGGTGCAGCGACTCTTCAGGGTTTGGAAAGTGAGTGCATGCACATGCACTCACTTGAATTGAACCAAGTGCTCACCTATACGCTGAGAATAAACAATATATCTTAATATTGTATATATATACACAGTATAGTCATCTTGACTTTGCCCCTCCTTCTAAACTCCTCCTCTTACACAAGGTATCCCAAAGCTCATACCCTCCCTCCACCTACAGTAACTCCTACACCTACATGCTTCATCGAAAAGCAGTACTTACTTCCAAACACCCGGAAGTTGTCCGTCTCGAGTGTCCGAACATTGATCTTCCATCCTCCTGTTGCCTTACCGGAAGCCCTGCCCCCCATGCCACAAACCAACGCTCGTTCAACGTCCAAGACGCGTAATCGTCCAAGGTAAAGCGTCCCTTTTCGCTGTAGAGATGGATCACGGAGCCACAGCGAGAGGACCGGAGTCGCAAGCGCTGAAAGCTGGTGATGGTCACCTCACAAAAGCCCCATAAAGCGCTGCACTGCTTCGTAAAAGCCCCCACGCGGGAAGCACGAATGAGCCGAAGAATAAAGAACATACTAGAGGCATCTTGAATGGTGAAGTGCGGATTGAAAAAAGAATGTCCATGTTTTTCATGCCTTTTGTGTCGTTGGTCATCAAAGCTTCCAGTGTGTCACAGCTATATCAAGGGCCCTTATTGTAGCCAGCCAGATCCAAAAAGAATGTCCCAAAAGATCTCGCCTTTTTCCCTAAACGCACCAAACCGACCAACTTACAGGAGAGCGGTGTTGTGCTCCCTGATTAGTGTTTGACTTTGAGACACACGCCCTTGTCACTCGCCTTCAAGGTGTGCCCCAAGTTGTCCTTCAAGGTCAGTTGCTTCCTGGGCCGAAAAGCTCACGTCACGGCACCGACCGGTCGCACCTCCCTTCAACCGCGAAGCTCACGGCCGGCCACATGGAGACGGACTCAGTTGGTCCCCACCAAATGAACTATGTGGCCTTGAGGAGAGTCTTAAAAGACCACTCCTTGAGCCACCGAGTTGCCCCTCTAAGAAACCAGAACCTTAATATCGATTCAATTTGCAAACAGCAGTCGATGACATGTACATTTGCATTTTGCTTCAATCATCTCTCAAAAGAGAAGTTGTCATCCCTTGCTCATCTCCTCTCTGAGATTCAGCGAGCGGCCCAGCTATCAAGGCAAGCACCAAAAGGATACAAGGATACCATGATATAATGAGAGCAACATCCCAAAAGATGTAATCTGGATGGTGACGTTGGGAGACAAGAAATCATCCTCGAACAAATGTAGGGAGCCAATCCTAGCTGCCCTGGCTCCACAAGTGTTGTTAGTGGGGTGACACGACAAGTGGTACCAATCCACGAAGTCACACACAAAGATGGGCCTTGGCATGAGCAACGGTCCATAGTTCTCTTCTATTTGGAATTTTTGATGTCCTCATGATGTCCCTCTCAGGCTTATTAGTAGTAATAAACGTTTCCTCAATGGGTTGCCACCCTCCGCAGTAACCTCGCTGCCACTCTCCGCCAGGTCCGCCAGGTGTCAACTCTTTGAAGGAGTCATCCGGAAGGGTTGAAGACCTCGGGCACATCTGGACGGAAGCGCCGTGTCTGGAAGTATCAGTGGTTCCACCACAGGGATTTGTTGAAGCGAAAACACACACAATGTATACAGTGAGGTTTGGTCTCAATCTTGGAAAACGCACTGATGACCCTTCCACCATTGTTGTGGCTCTGTGGCTTCTTGGAATCATGAAAATGGTGGCCTTTGCCATCTACATATATAATATTGGTCATCAATCCAGCAGTCTAGCCATTGGGCAAAGGTGAGCCGAACCTGAAGGTCGTTCACATTCATCCACGACCGGAGCCGGAGTCTTTCGTCTCGCCAAGCGTCAAGCGTCGTGCGGTTTCTTTTTGGGCCACCGAGATCACATTGTTGGCAGCTTGGAGGCGGCGGCAGGTGGTGTTTTCTGGACAGGTGGCCTCGCAGTTGGCAGGTGGCGGCAGGTGGGTTTTCGGGGGTTTGGCTTGTGGGGTCTGTCTGAACTGTTTAGATGGTCTTTCTGAACATCTCTGTTTCAGGGACTGAAAGCGGCGAATGGACAGCAGCATTTTTCGCTCGCTGTCGGATGCTTTGGATCTGGACCACACTGGGATCTACCAGGTCTGCGAGTCTGCGATGTTTGTACCAACCATCTTGGCCAACTTAGGTCATCCGCATCAGGTCACATGTGGATCATGTACTTGTGCAGGGACTTGACCTCCACTCGACCTTTAAGATGTGACCTGCCGTGTCTCAGTTTCATGAAAACAATTCCAGAACCATGTTCTACCTTCCTCCTACATACCACCCCTGAAGAACTAAAAGGTACATGCTTGTGGCCTGGCCACAAGCGATCCATAGAAGCCACCTGTTTGTCTGGATATAGATGGATATAGTGTTCGAATGACTTCATGCATTAATCTTGTCCAAAGGCTACGGCTCCTGTACCTGCTTGACAGTCTTGAATCATGCCTCAGGACAACTCCTAGCTGCCAAGACACATTGGCACCAATAGCACCACGGATGATCAAGGAGCCATCTGCGGCCATCTCGAAGTCAGAGCTGGCCACCTGTGGTGCTTTGAGACACCACTTTCCTCTTCCACAACCACAATTAGTTTGGGCTGGTGGGTACCAGGACCAGCTGTGAACAGCGTGTTCAACTGCCTGGCTCCTTCGTAGCAAGTATTTGCTCCAATTGACCCTCACGACCCTCGAGTGTATAAATATAAGTCAACATGTGAACTTGCATCTTGGGGCACTACGGGGAGAACAAAGTTAGTGGAAACCCTTGAATTTGACCAATTTTGACTCAAGAAAGACCCCCTAGTGACATCCTACACACCGATGAAGAAACGCCAACATCTGAGCACACTCATATCTCTTCAACAAAATAGTTGTAGCTCAACACAACTGTATCTTCAACTTGATCAGTCGCAAAAGTAGGCGAAGCGACATCTTACAAAGGAGATTAAGCAAGCGTGAAAGGACAAACCACCGCTTTTGCCCATGACGCCCTGGTGGCCTCTCAAATACCCGATAGAATCCAAAGGTCTCAACTTTCCAAAGCCAACTTCTGCGGAACATCTTCCGATTTAGCTGCTTCCAAACCATGGTAGCACCGTGCCTTCCCCCAGGGATGACACACCTCACGCCTGGACCTTGTCTCCTGCCTTCTTGCCAATGTCCCTTGATCTCCCTTGCGATATACCCTCACTAACAGAATTACAACTCCAACCCCACCGCCTCCCCAGCTGCTGTCCATCTTCCACCAACCTCGGAAGTTCATTCTTCACACCTGTCGGGGTTCATCGACACCTCGCCCCTCTCGGGGTTCATCGCCCTCTCGGAGTTCATCGCCCCGGAGGAATCGCCTTGACCACGATCTGATTCCCTTCCGGATCGGTGGATTCCATCACGCCCGTGGAGGTGCCGCGCATCTCCTGGCAGAACTCGCCCCAGAGACCCAGCGGTGGTGGAGAGCGGAGGGCTCTAAGTGGCTCAAGTCCGGCATCCAAGGGTTTTCGGTGTTTTTGGTTCACTGCCTTGGTGATCTCCACCGCGGTGATGCTCAGCGCAAACATGGCACCCATGAGAAAGAGGATCACCAAAGCCATTGCTCAGCGCAACGGGGCACTTGGAGCGCTTGGCAAATGGGAACTTGGCAAGAATCTGCAAATGGGAGCTACAAGAATCCGTTTTCCGAGATTGAGGAACATGTACCAAGTCGTATTCCAGAACTCTGAACTCTTGCGTTCTTCTTCTTGGTACATGTCCTCAATGAGAAGAGATTTCTCAACGGCTCTGGACCGATCTCCAGCCCTCTGAAACGATGTTCTGAAACGGGATGGCGGGTCTGACACGAGAAACCCATACCCAGTGGATCCAGTGACCCACTATAGATAGTACATATACTAGTAACTAGTAGCTAACCATTGATTCGATAGATTTAAACATAAAACTGAACAAGGGGTTCCTTATAGAGTGGTCACTGAACTGGGATCCACTGGGATATTATTGGGTGTGTTTTCGATCAGGACGACCCGCGGCACCTGGTCCCCTCAAAAAAGGGACAATTGGGCTCATGAACCACTGCTAATCGATGCCATGAGTGGCGGGTTCTCCCTACTCTGATACCCATAGTAATTAATGTGTGTGTTTTTCGTTCTAAGGAGCTGTTGCTTGTGAAGTCTGAAGTGCTGTCTTTCTACCTGGCCAGTGTATTCTGCCCAGATTCATGTATTGGAAGCCTGGAAAAAACCTTCTATTCACTTAAACAATGGATCGCCCCCTATACTGCAAAGTAGCCCCCCAGAACTCCTGGCGAGCCAATGCCAAAGACCATTTCTGGCAATGCCCTTTTATATGTAAGTCACCGTTTGGGAATTCAGCCCAGAGTCTTGAGGGGGGTCAACCGGGTAAATTGTGCTGCCATTACCTCGTCAGCACCTGCCCCCTTGCAGCAAGGTGCCGACGATGATCTTCCTCATCAAACGGCCTTCTTGTTGAATCTGCGGCCGACGATCAATCCAGGCCAGGGGGTCGAGAAGAAAGAACATGAAGGAACTCTACTGTAAATCCAAACGGTCACGTGGAGATTCCGGAAAACTGTTCGTCTGACAGCTATTGAACAGCTATTGTTCATCTCTTGTCGGCCGCCCAAAGTCCCAACAATCATCCTATACTAGTTACTAGTATACTGTTGATCAACAAGCTACCACCTGGGAACAAAATCCATGTTTTGAAGGGATATGATCCATTTCATGGCTGATTCACAGTCTTTTTACTTTCTTCAGATGACCCAGGTGGCCAACAGGCAGGCCTTCTTGTAAGCGCCGGCCGCAGCGGTCAGCTCCTCCACTCCAACCATGCCACTCCCATCCAAGTCCCACTCGCGCATGACTTCCTGCCACTGAAGCTCGCTCGCGCGGTGGGAGAGAGGGCTCCAAAAGGCATGCGGCATATGCAGCATGTCTTGACAAATAATGTCGAGCATCAAACCAACGAACCAGAAGAAAGGATCAAGCAAGCAGTGTTTTGTTCTCTATATAATATAGTGTGTTGTTGTTCTCTTGGAATCTCTTGGAGAGCCAAACATGACTTTTCTTTGATGCCTTCTGATTGATAGTGAATGGTGATCCTCTGAGACTGAACCCTGCGCTTGCGCTTCCTCCCGTTTTCGGCTTCCAGCCTGAATTTGCTCGGGCAAGTGCTTGTAGGGCATCTCTTTCGAATTGTTGGCTTTTTCAGTCCTTACAACGGACAGACCGGACAGACTGCCCGTCACGTCACATCTCAACGACGCATGAGACATGACTCATATATCATGTCTCGTAATACACATTGATTTAGTTGAATGGAAGGACAACCTATTATAGTTCTAGCTGGCTAGACCATGCATATTCATATATACATATAAAACAATAATAGACATAGGGCAATAGGAATATTACTATATATGCATGTATTGCACGACTAATTACATATTACACCACTAATACGTTAATATATTATAGGTAACGAGCCCAAGGGCGGCACCGGAAGGAACTGCTTCGATCGGAACTAGGCTGAGAAGGAACTGCTTGCATCAACAAAAGGTTGGAATGGACAAGTTGAACTGGTTCCTATACTAAGATCCATAGAGTGTTGAAAGAAATGGCACTCCCTGAAACGAGCATGGAGGCGGAAAAGGGTCCCTTGGAGTGCAATACAACAACAACAACAACAACAACAACAACAACAACAACAACAACAGCAAGCCAGCCAGCTACCCAGCCAACTAAGCAACCAAACAACAACACAACCAAAAACAAACAAACAAACAAACAAACAAACAAACAACAAGCAAAACCACAAATAAAAAAACAACAACAAACCAAACACATAGTTTTTAACCATCGTGAATGAACACAAAGTTTCTGTAACACTCCTAACACTGCATGGATAGACCTTACGTGCCGTTGATTGACGCACCTAGTGCGGCCAAGAGTCATCAACAAGGTCAACAAAGAAACGCCATCTTCCATCTCCTGGTGCCATCAAGGCTCTGAAACCTCTCTCAGCTACACAGAGCATGGTCTTCCAGGCACTCAGATGCCATGCTGCTACATGATTATCAGAACAGGGGAACCCTGCTTGGATTTCGATCAATGGGAAGAGGACACATTGACCAACCCAGTGCTTGCAGGGTTCCCGATGAATAAATACACACTGCCATTAATGTGAGGTCCTATACTGTCGCCAAACTTTCTTTGCATCACCTTTAGAGGAATACTGGCCGATACTCTGGCCTCTTCAATTTCGCTGGAAAGTAGAGGTTAAGCCTTTTCCACCTGCTCGTTTTGAGTGGGGAATCTAATCCAGAAAAAGGGCTGCTATCCAGATACTTGATGATACTTGTCCAGGTTATCCAGGTAGTTCCTGGGTAGGACAGGAATCAGTGGAGATATACTGGAAGGTCCCCATTGCCCACACGGCGCTTTCGCACCTGGTTGGTCACATGGCCACTGCCATCGGTGTCCAGGCCTTTTTTCAAATGCCGGAGGATCCTCGGCGCCATTCGGGACACACCCAACACCCAAGTGTTACGCTCCTTTCCACGAAAAAAAGGGTCCTGGGATCCGAAAAAAGGAACAAACACAGGTCGACAAAGGCACCAGAAAATGACATCCAACTATGCTATAGATTTAAGAGTGCGGGTCCCAACTTTAGTCCATCCAGGATGCCTTTCTGGTCTTAGTAATGAATGAATGATCCTTTTCGCTCTTGGTGAAAATCCTCTACACCATTCTTCTAGTTGAACTGTGTTCTTTGAACGTAGCACAATGATATATAAGTACAACATTTCAGTCATCACGGCCAATCATGCCGAACCTCTGTCTATTTTGAATGTTTGATGTCTCTCCTCATGGATTTTAAGATCATGAGATCTGAAAGCCTGGAGATCAATGGACCGCCGGCTTCCCGATTCCAAAGTTTCTCTGTCCCTACTCTGAAGAGCTCGAAGATTTTTAGACGCCAAGAGAATCCCTGCAATTCAACCACGGCGATCACCACCAACAAATTACTGTAACAGTCATTCACCTTGGGTGCTTGTTTTTTTCCACCACACCGTTTGCCTGTGACCTCTTGAACAAAAGGGAGATCTATACTCCCCAGTTGGCGGCTCTTGCAGAACTCGACCTGCGTCGAACGCAAAGAGTCTTGAACCCTGTCTTGCACTCCCCAAAAACTATGCAAAAACCATGGGAGTGGGGGTGTTCAACATGGTCCTCCTATGTCCTCACTTCGCACATGGTCGCTCCGACCCACCTGGACCGATCGGACGGATCGGACCCACCGGATGATGTTCGACAAAGCGGTGTGCCCAGGTGCTTGAGCGAATCCTCCAAATTCTTCTCGTCCACAAAGCCTGCAAAGTCTTCTTCGGGGAAAAGCTGGGGGGCACGGTCGACCAAGTGTTTCTGAGGCGAAGCGACTCTGGCAGTCTTGAGATATGATAACCAATCTGAACCATGATGGCATGGACCCATCCCTAATTTTTTTAGTATATATTACTTCTGCTCAGGAAATTTCAAACCAAAAGTCTAGGTCGCACTGATGCAATTCTGGGAGGCGCTACCTGGAAGAGCCTAGCTCGCTTGTGCTGCAAAGGCTCCCGGAAACATTTATATATGGATTTGATTGCTGTATTTGTTTTGCCACTAGTAGTGACTGTCAAATTCCAGAAACCTTCGTTTCACAAATACCTAATTGGTGTGCCTCTATGTTTAATCAATTTGCAACAGTCTGTGAAGCCTCGAAGAAGGATACCCCAGTCAAGAACCTTCTATTTTTCTGTGAGGCAATTGTTCACTGCAATTGCGAGGTGACATCGTTGCAACTTGAACCAGATTATATAAATTCTTAAACCTAGCTATAGCTGAACCAATTAATCTGGCTCAGCAACCCCCCAAGCCAAACCACTGAAATCGCAAATAAGCTGGAAATGGTCAAACAATGCAAACCATTGGTGCTCAATTACCAGGGCCACAAAGGAATGGTGGATGTAGGTGAAAACTGCAAGGCTTTTGATGCAAATCTTCAGGTGAGCCCGTCTAACAAGGACCTACCTAAATCATGAGGCAGGTCATTCAACAAACTGGACAGCAATTGATGAGTGGCTCCATCTCAAGTGGTCTCCAAACATTGTCCTTCCACTAGCTGCTCCCATATGTGTTTGGGTGTGAGCACAACATAATATGGATATGGCTACCCAATACGGCTCAACAAAAATAGGATACCTTTACCCCTGCTCAAACAAACACAATGAAAAACACCCCCCTGGCAAAGGCAACCACCTTCCTCGAACCCTGCTTGATCTACGCTGCTGAGATCTAGCACGCCCTTTGGGCGCCTCTGAGACGACCCCGCGCGCGTGGGTGGGTGAAACCGGTGGGTCTTTCTGTCGCAGGTGGCGCCTGAGGCATCCAGGTCCATCTCTCGGAGGACGTGCTTCAACCTCCTGGGGATGTCCATCTTTTCGACCTCCAGAAGGCTTCCATCCTCACACCTGGAGATCGAGGTTATGCAAACACAGGTGTGGAAGGCAAACAGTGGTGTGGGTGTCCAAAAATGGAACGGAAGATCTACTATATATAATAGTCATCATCTCAAGATGTAGAATATTATTCCAATAAACACTATATGCCTATGCCTATGCCTGATAGGAACATCAAGGGGTTCGGTTTGGGAGCACATTCATGGGGTGTGATAAGAGCTTGTTTAAAGGACCTGGAAAAGACAAAAAGCAGCAGCTTCCAACATGCAATCTTCTAATTAATTAGTCTTCTAACTCGTGGTACTACCCATCTGCAGCCCAAACAAGCCGGTCAACTTGTTTTTTGTGTTTCGTTTCGTTCGTCTTGAGATTCGTCTGTCTGAGAACTCTCCCTATACAACATCTATACAACGTACACATATCAGCAAATAACAAATCATATCGACGTAAAAACTAAATAAGTTTGAAATAAAACAACTAAGTTTAGAGCGAGCATTCCGCTTCTAAGAAATGGCACACACCCTGAAACAGTCAAACAGTTTCTCATGTTTCTCTAACTATAAATGGCCTGCGCCATGTGGGACCTCGGATTCCAGCGATGTGAGCCAGGTCCTAGACCCGCACCTTTTTGGAAGACATCGCTCCAGTGGCGCTCCAGCATCGTTCTGAGCAACCATAAGATAGGTCCATAGGTTGTGAACATGTCAAACCCATTCCTCATCACACCTCCAGAACAGGTACAATAACTTATGACATCCAAGGTCTCCTAGACTATATATAGGTAATGTATAGTTTTTGTATGTTTTTGTAGGAGTTTGTAACTATGAACCACTTGGAAATCCAAACCCCGAACAAGCACGGGGGTGCCGGCCACCGTCGAACTCGACGGTTGCCCCGCGAACGTGCGCGAAAAAATGCTTTCGCCTAATGTGCAACGGCTTCTCGGACGGGTTTGGTTCACTGGGCACGGGGTTTGCTGCCTCAGCGCTCCGAAGAGTTCAGGGACGGTTGACCGGTCCTCTGTGTGGTGCCCTTCACATGACCAGTTTGTAAGAGAAAAGAGATCCGTCTGCACGCATGGTCACTCATGATCTCTGAAAAGTCCGAATCGGAAAAGTGGTGTGTTGACTATTTGATGATCTCTATGATGTGAATCATGGGAGGAATGTAGGAATCCCCATTGAACGTTGAGGAACCGTAGGAAGCCCCGCAGCCAGGGAAATGACCAACATTTGCCGACTGAAAACTATATGTTTTGGTAGAATGATGGCGCACACGCACAGGCTGTCGTTCCCCATTAGAGCTGTAGAAGGCGTGACCAGTCTTTTTCTGTATACTGCTCTGATTTCGGAACTCATTTTGGAGATGTCCGAGCCTAAGACATGTGAGTTAATTACTCGTGACGCCAAGTATGTATGCTTAGGAAGAACATGTGAACAATTCATGGGCTTTATCAAATCTTGCTACATGCATGCCACCCCTCAGGGTGGCTATGTGTCGACGTTCTGATCTTCATACGTCACCCCGTCACCCTCCAGCCAGCGTGTTGCAGCAAATCAAGTTTTAGGGTCCCAACTTCAGATCCCGCTTGACAAGAACTCCGCCATTCAACTCCGCCACGGGGCACTCCAGGGCCAACCCAACGCACCAAAAAGCGTAACTGAAGCCTGTTTCCACCCACCCATGGGTGTATTACTATAGGAGACCTGCGTTTGACCCCCGAAGGTTCGGAAAAACCAACTCCACAACCTATTGATGTGGAGTGTTTCATAGTATTTCCCTCTTAAAAATTCCAAGCCCTCAAAAAGTGCTTGCGCCGATGATGTGAGGACCGCATGAGCCGAAGCACTGGGGTGTCCCCCACAGCAGGAATGGCCGGCATGGGCATGGCCGGCTCTGGCCGAGAGAGATCTCGGGAGATCGCGTTAAGGCGTGTGCAGCGTTGTTAGGCGGGGTGAGCAGCGTGTTTTTGAGCCAAGTACTGTGGAAGTGTTGAGGCAAGCATCTGAGTCCTGTCTTCCTGACCTGTCATCAGCTGGTCTTCAAGGAGTTTTGTTGCATGAAAACAAGAAATATCAAGACATAGAGTCTTGCTAGGACTGCATGAGAAAGGTCTGCACACTTTTGTCGCACATGTGTCCCAGGCTCAATTTTCAGCCATGTGGCCATCTTGGCCGCGGGATATTTCACAAGGTCCACCAAGCTCTACAAATGGCCTTGAGGTTGAATTCTCGATCTGTGGGGTAGGTTAGGTCCACTTCATGCATTAAGGAGCACTGACCCAGATTACTACATGACTTTAACTTTAACGGTGTTTATAGGTTGCCATCTTCTTTACTGACAAATAAGCTTTCAGGGTGCTGTAGAAGGTTCCAGCTACAAAACTCATGAAGTTGATAGAATGCACAAACACTCATGGCTTTTGGCGCTTCCTTTCGAACTGCATGCTGACTGTAGAAGCATCCTATTTCTCCAGTCCCTGAGTTGTCCTCATAGGCCATCATCTTTGGCGAAGCTTGGTCTGGCTGCAATTCATCTGGATAGTGGGCTGCAACATTCAGCCGTTTTTGTGCAACATTCAGCAGGTTCCGATGCAACATCGCAGGTCAAACGGCCGAAACATGAGAGTTTTGTTCCTCACGGCTGTGAGAAGATGTACCTGAAGACCCTTCAGTTGATTGATAAACTGTGTGGGTCAATCAACCGCATTGCCTGTCAACATGACCATCCACTAAGCAAAAGGGCAAATCTCTGGAAACCTTTTAAAGCAGGACCTTGATTAACATGCTCTTGATCATGGCAGGATGGTACCTCATCGGAGACATACGGTACATACCCCATACGCCATACGCTGAATGGACGGCTCAGCCTGGTCAGCAGCACCCTTCCCACAACACCTTTTGTCTTTCCCGTCGTTGTATTTTTTTTGATATGGAACTTCATTCATCAACAGTAAACATTACATATGGCAAATGCGCCACCCTTTTGGATCCGTCGACGTTCCCACCGTTTTGGACACAAGTGGAACCCACCATGTTCCACCACACCATCGCTCACGCTCGAGCCCAACATCGCTTTGGATCATCACCAGGTGCTCTGGAGCCCAAAATAGGCCGGGACCTGGGTGAAGCGCCCGGTGTCCCAGTCCCGCCGAACACGTCGCGACGCCGAACACGTCGTATGGGTCTCCCGGTCTCCACGGGAAAACTGCGGGTTAGGAGATTGGCGGACGCAGGGAGGACTGCGTGGAGGTGTGAGAGAGACCCACATTGCATCGAGAAAAGGAGTTAGTAGTTGTATTTGTTTTATGGTCTTACAATAAACAATAATCCTTTGCTTGTCCAAAGATCCAAGAACGATAAAGGTTGTGCCCTGAAAAGAAACCATGTGGATTGGCCCAAAGGTCCAAGCTGGTTGATATTGATGTCGGTGCCGGAACATCGACAGCTGCACAAGGCTTGGCAGTGCGTTCAAGGATACTCGTGCGTGCGTTTTGCAGCTGTGCAAGCCTTGAGACTAATCATTCACTCTTTGCCATGGCACCCTCTCCCAACATACCTTGATCATATCAAACTCATCTGTTTAGGCTTAGCCATGCCAATCCCAGGAACACAGACTCAACCCCATGGGCACGCACTCCGGCGCGAGTTACATCTATACACTGATGAATCATGCGATCACTCGACCCATCAGCGGTCTGGGCGGTAGTTGGCTGGATCGGACGAGAGTTTTGGAGGAGCAGCTGACGGATGAAAAATCATGAAAAAGCAAGTTTGTTTGAGTCAGTAAGCAAACCATTTCACGTGGGGAATTGCAAGCAGTCGTGGGCACTTCCGTGTATTCCTATCTAACCGCACACAAGATCGATTCCCAAAATTGCCCAAGACTCAATGTACAAGTCTGCTAGCTGCGACTTGCTATATAGATAGTAAGATAGACTGATGACCTGCTGCAAGCCACTCGTGGCAATGATTCGGCTGAAAAAGTAGCCCTTCAGACCCGCGAGATAGAATGCGAGGACTTCCAACCAATCCTGCAACACGCCCATCAACATGTTGTTAAGCAGCAGGAACATATATTGGCTATATGATGCTATATGGCTGTACTGGCTGTACTTGATTGAATTTCATGAGGCCTAATTACCAAGTCCCACAAGCAATGCCAAGAGGCCAAGAGCTACGCATGTGCTTCAAAATACCTTTGAACTGTATCGCTCTCTATGCCAATTTGCTACACAACTGCTCTCCGACGAGCCCAGCGCTGTTTACGTTGTTCAGGGCAAAGACCCTTACGTCTCGATGTGTTGTTCAGAGCAACAACTTTCTCTCAAAGTGCTCAAAACACTCCTGTTAAAGTCTTTTGGCCCTAGGCTTTGGAATTTAACATTCAGGAATCGCATGCTGGCCTAACGCAAACTCCCAAATGTGCATGCATGTTATTCACCTTTTCATGCCAACCAGCCTAATTATATACTGTAATTGTGAGTTTCAAACTCCGCAAGTTCGCACTGACACATGTCCAGAAATGCAATGCCCAACAATGAGTTGAGCTTCAAAACAAGGTCAAACGTTATTGCAACAGAGCAGGACGTCCCCTTGAAACGCAAGAGCTACTGTCCTGAGGTGAATCCATCATGAAAGCTTTGAATATCGCCACCTTAATTAGTTGTGCAAGCCCAACGTGTGCTTGAGATACCACTGAAATCCGCCGGAATCATTACCGTGTAGTACATGTTGCGTGCTCTTTTGCCCTGTGTTGTACATTCTATCTATATACCGTATTATTTTCTATTTGCTAGTCTCCCAGTTCGCCTTTCTTACCCTGATTGCTTGACCGTCCCTGTCCATTCGACCCGGCCAAAAGCTCCAAACCGCTCCGCTCCGCCGCCAGGCGCGTCAGGGCCCGGGACGGATCCGCAGTGCGTCAGGGCCTCTGGACCCGGGCTCGGCGCCATTGGGGTCATGGCACCAGGATACTTTGATTGACCTACCGATGTGACTTTTCAAGCTACTCCGTAAGTGTTGGCTGTTTTCAGGTATTGACCCATCCCCAAATCACATGGTAAATCTCACTCACATGGCGATAGCTTGGGCCCTGGGGAAGACGACTTTTCGCTGTATGCACTTCAGGTTGGTGAGTCCGAGGATACATCCAACTCATCAATATCTCATTCAAGGGTAATTAGTTCCATCAAATTATCAGTTCTCCTCATTTGGTGTCCTTTGTAGATCTTGACCCGATGGTTCTCCATCGTTTTCGTAACAACACCCGTGTCAGATCTAGGACGGCAAAGCCGTGTCCGACTGTGGGGTGTGTGGTTTTTCCATGAACACCCCTTCAGAACTTGGGAATTGCAATGAAAATACCACTGGAACCTTGGACACGGAGACAAAACCGCAAAAAGACACCTGGCTGTGGGTCATCAGTCGCCTCCCGAACTCCAGTGGAAAAAGGTGAGGCTGCAAAAAGAAGGGGAACACTGAGCCTGAATTGTGAACCATACCTCCCGGAAGGGACATGCCAAAAGCAACAACCCCATCTATTATTTTCTTTGCAGCTCCAAAGACCATATCGCAGAACTGTTCATGACTTGCAGGAATGGAGTACTTGGCGGAATGTCTTGATGACACGTAAAATGAGAAGCATGGGAGCTGAAAAACACTGTGTCAGCCCAAACACCCACAAGTCCTGACTCTTTCAGTGTCCTTAAACAATTAAAGGTTAACCATGGTTAACCTTTGTCCGCCGGTTCATGCTTAGTGGGGTGTCCCCAATTCCCCAAGATGCTTTAAAGGCTATCCACTTTTGCTGGGTAGGACAAAACAACATCCATCCACCGTGTTCCTTTGACACGCTGCGCGTATTGAACCAATACCGAGCACACCGCCCGGGCGTCGCCCGCGGCCACGGGCGTCCGAGCCGAGCTCTTCAGATCGTTTGCCCACAGCATCCTCGCGCCAGCTCACACATGCAAAAAAAGGAACTAACAAAACAAAATATCTAAGGCTTTGATGGAAAGCGGCCCAGTTGAGGATCTGAAACGGAACATGAATGAACATGATATGGGTTCTTGGTGGTTCTTGTATTGTATGGTACACAAAAGTTTGAAGAGAGATGCCGAGATGCCGATGTCTTAAAAAAGAAAGCAACTGAAGCATTCACGTTACCAAGCGGACAGAATTGTTTCTTTGTTTCTTGCAAGAGCCTCTGCTCAAGAAGTTATTTACATGTCAATGAGGCTCCGCAAGCCTTGTCCATACGAACCAAACACAGTGACAAATGACAGGTCACGTTCCCTATTTGCCTGTACTTGGTGGAAAGCCCTCTCCATCCATTTCAAACGTCTTTCCTTTGGCACCGCTCAAGGGGCCACTGACCCACCGTAGATTCTCCCAAAAGGTTCAGACATACTTGGCCTGGCTGGTGGTTTTCTGTCGTTTCAACATCATAGTACTGCCCAGCTCCGGGCGTTGCTTGATCTTTTTTCCTTATCCTCGACTTCCAGCCTATTGCAAGAGCAGAGTACATGTACTAGTACACATGGCTCCCTCCATATGGCAGAAACCTGTGTTGCTCGGCTTAGGTCTCAAAGACCAATTGGCTGCACTTGGAAGTCTCACCCGCGAAGGACTTTTCCCATTTGGAGTGGCCCGGTGAAGATTCCACTTCCTGTTACATCTCCCAAGTAGAAACCACAACGACGAGGAATTAGTGACCACCTCAACGATGTTGGACATCCTTTTAGGATTAAAAGGGGGTCAGCTGTCAGCTGGGTGTCACCTTTGGGTTGGAGTATCTTTTTCTGCTACGAATTATATATATAAATCAACCAACCAATACTAAAAGAGTAGAAAGGTCATTCATCGATCTATTATTATGCTCTTCTCAGGTTGATGGCGGATCCCCTCCACGGTCCAGTTGCCAGTCACGTAGACAAAGGCTAGCACCTGCGAGGACAGGATTTGTGGGGAAATGACTTCATGGAGGAAAATCAACCCAGGGAAACATGTTAATAGTGCAAAAGATCTGGTTGAAACAAAAAGGTGCTGTTGAAACCCAAAGGACAGGAGCTTCACCTGGGTGCATGCTTTTCTTGCTCTGGTGCCTCATCAAGCTTGCGACGAGCAACAAGACAGGGTCCGGAGCTTTCAACCAAAGGAACTACAGATCTCAATCTCAAGGACCTGGAAGCTAAATGAAGCTACAGTAACCATCCTCCAGTCAATGGACCTAACACCCAGACCCGCACGGCCCCGATTTCACCAGCTGTTTCGCCTTCCGCGACCACCTCTGTGCAAACAGTGCAAGACGGCCGGAGGGTTATGACAAAGAATTGGGGATGGCCTCAAAGTGGCTTTTGAGACCTGCCCCTGCCAAAACATGTTTTGGCTCACTGGTCATGTAGGGAAGGAAAGGAATTTTGAGGAAATTGTTTTCAATCATTCCAACACGCAACATGGAAGGTGGAAACCGCCCCAGAGCCGGTTTCCAGAAATTCCACGTTTCATCCCAATACTGCCAAGAACCAAGAACCCCGCCGGGGGGGGGGGTGTGAGGTTGGAGGGGCCACACACCGCACCTGCTCATCCAAGGTGAGCTGAAGAAGGCTCACGTAGGACTCTCGGTGCAGCAAGCAACCTCAAGGTTAGAGGTGCAAGCAAGTGGGTTGGACGTAGAAAGTGAAGACTCAAAAGGATATTGAAATGTTCGGAAACACACAACAACCCCACACATGCCCATAAAGTGAAGCACTGATAGGATCGTGAGTCGGGGTGCTTGTTGGGAGTCAAACATGCATTGTTGAGACCCTTAATGTTCAAGAAAGTCTGACAATGTAGACTGATCATTAAAAACAACACAACTTGTCCAAAGTTCTTACAATCCAAATGATTCTTAATCAACTGTCAATAAAGCCACGAAGGGATCTCCACCGTTCTCCCCACGTCGCTACTGTCGCACTGCGTCGATTTCCTGCGGTCGCCCGGCTTCGTTCGTCCGCTGAGCACCCAAACAGTTGGGATGTGAGAAACCCGTGAAGGGCGCCTGCAAACGCGAGCTTCTGCGCGGGCAGAAGCGGCAAAAGGCATGCCCCTGAGAACTCTTGTATTTGGTCTTGTGGGCCTGATGGGTGGTTGGTGGTGAAGGGGATGTCATTGGCTGAAGCTTGGAAGTGCAGGTCCAGCCCCTGTCCCATTACAGTAGATCAAAATAGGTGTTCCTCAGTCGCACAGGTCAAACAAAACATGTTTGCCAGAAAACAAATAACGGTTCCATGTTGAATGTTTGGTTTTGGCCGTTTGGATGTGAGCGTGATATGAAGGCAATGTCCACACCTGTGTGAACAAACATGTTGTTTCATGGATTTGTGTTTTTTCTATACAGGTGCAGGTGGATGCACAAAAGGTCTCTGAAGATCTTAAAACGAGTTTTAGCAATTGACATTGGTTTGACAATAGAACCATGACAATCATTAGCACTTGGTATCGGCATGATGAGGTGATGTCATAAGGTCACGATCTCTGCTACACAAGTAGATCATGCAAGTCGAGTCACAAAATGCAGGACTCTGAACTATAATACGATAAACATTTGTATGACTTTGCCCAATAAGCAGTGGTTTTGAGACATGCACGGCCGCGCATGCTTGTTTATCCCAGCTTCATGCCAATTGCCATTAATGACAAAACAAGGGTAACGGTCACACGGTTTCACACACCACATCCACACAAAAACTGCAGCCATGCCTCCAACATATGTGGTGGAATCTGCATGAGCATGTCCTGAACCATTGGAAGTGCGTTGACAGTGGGGACATGGGGGGACTCTTCCGCCCACCGGCTCTGCCGGAGGATTGCCCTGAATTTTTTTTGTTGGTCGGTAGTAAGGGAACAATATGAAAGCAAAGACCTTCGACACATCTTCCGCAAAAAACACACAAGAATACTTTTGCGAACCTCATCTAACAACATCTGAAAGGCTTCATTTCATTTTAAAACTCCATCCAGTAGATCAACTCCGAATGTGCACCAGGCTTCACCACCAAGCCCCTGGCGGCACAGGTCACCGGTCATTGTCATGAGGGTGCACCTGGAAGATCCCGGTGAAGAAGACATGTCAAAAACCATGTCTTCTCAGTTTTCCCCGCCTTTTGGGACGCCTCCGACGCTCCTAACATGGCTTTCTGGGTGTTGTTGTTCCTTTCCGCAATGGAACGGCAAAAAGGCTGAATTCGAAGCCTTGTCCCTGGAAAATCAAGCCTAAGGGAACTTTCAACCTCTTGGATTTGAGTGGGGCTGTCCACAATCTCCCAAAAACAGAAGGTTTTGCAGGTTAACCACTTGTCCATACTTTTCCTGGGTAGGAGAATAGTGCCGCTTCCGATCGCTTCCGCTTCCGGTCATCGCTCGTCCTGCGCCCGCCGCAGCTTGCGGTCACTGAGGCCGAGCTCCGCCCAAAGGGCAGCGGCGGAGTCCTCCACAGGGCTTGGCAGTGGCAAAGGCATGGGCGAACAAAAAGGGGTTTGTAGATGGCAACTCGACCATCATCTACCATCATTTGTATATAACATTATAACACAAATCAACATAAGTAACTTGATGTAACAAACATGTATTAAACACAGGAACTACAAAATGTGTTTGCTTAGCTTCGCTCATGCTCGCGTGTCAGCAGGCTCTTGAATTTTGGATGTTGGCCATTCAACTTCTTTTCAGCACCATGGAGCAAAAACGAGTGTGGATGTTTGAAAGGCAATCACTGCAGTGACCTTGGCAAGCTGCGGCACAGTCTCATCCAAACGCCTTGCCGGGTCCCCAAGTCTTCCGTCCCTCGGAGGAACGGGCACTCCTGTGAGGTCTTCTGCCACGGCATGTAGAAACACAGGCGGCCAAAAGCCTGAAAAACCAGGGAGCCCTGAAGGAACCGTGTGTGGCACTGCTTGTGGACTTGTGGACTTGTCGGACCGTTCAGAAGACTTGTTTTCCGCTGTCGTTTATGTGTAAAGGATCACATAAGAAAAAATCAGTTCACTGTCTGAGATGGAACATCACGTGTTATTCAACTACTTGATATTTTTCAAAAAGCCGTCTCGAATGTGGGTAAAGACTCAATGTTTCATCATGTTTCCAGTTCTTCTCGGGCTTCCAGCTTCTCACAACACATGTGTTGTTTTTCATTGTAGCTCTGTGTATCTCTTGAAGCCATCCGCTTTGGACTAGAGACCTTTCATGCCTCCGCTTTTCTTGTATACGCGCAGCCAGTTGCCACCAGTTGCGGATTCATCATCAGGGCTTTCTCCAAAGAGTGGACGCACAAAACGATGCAAAGAACTTGATCTGGGGGCATGTAGTTGGAAGGTCCCATACCCCACAAGGAGATACAAGGAGTAGATCCAGGCTATGCGTGGATATGCCAGGCTGTATTTTTGGGTGAGCCGAATATTGTCCACCGTAATGGTGCAAACGGGATGTCGGTGGCACCGGCGGTGGTGTGAAACAGGAAGGTTGGATCACTTGTGAAGTGAAAGTGTAGAAAGGATACATCATACAATCATCTACAATAATCTACAAACGGCCCACGAAAAACATACACAGCCACAATGTACACAGCTGATTTATGCCAGACTGGAACTGGACACCGCCAGACGGTTCGGTTCCTGCCGTAACCGGACACTGCCTACGAAAGGACACTCTTCGACCGTTCACTGGCGGGGCGGCTGGGCGGGTCCAGGGTCGCGTTCATGGGGTCAGGGTCATCAAGGGGTAGACTCCCTGGAAATGGATACAATCATATACAATCGGATATACCTTGGGTCTATCCCATTGATCTATTATGAGTTCCAGGGAGTGTACTCAGTGATGACCAATTCATATATCATATAACTCCTTTCCAGTCTGGATGGTCTAGGACAGGTGAACTCGCAGCACTCCCCCCGCACCATGAGTTGGAGCTCTTGACGGGTGCTTCCACGCACCTGCTGGCGGGCTCGACCAATATGTAGCAGGTAGGGCAGTGGTGGGGAAGACAGGGTCTGGAGGCTCGAGGGGCTTTTTGACGGTCCTTGCAATGATTCTATCAGGTGATCATAGTCGATATATAACCACATAACACAAAAGTGCATGGTGGAAGTGACAGATTTGCACACCAATCCTGTTTTGATCTGTTCAATCAATTTCAATCTATGTGTCTGACACGCTGAGAACAAAGTTTAAGGTTTGGGTGGCAAATAAGCATCCCCCAATGAGTTCTGTGGATGTATTCATCTGGCTGGTGCAAACAGAATAGCGAACTATAGCTGCTATGTTATTGTTTACTCGCTTCTGCAGAGACCATCGCTAAACCTGATACCCAGTAGCGATGTTGGTTTTGCTTTCCTAATTCTGTTTACTCAGCGTTGCAGGTGGTGGGATCAAGCTTGACATGGGTTTCTCCAAGTTTGCACCACCGCGACCGAAATACCTTGCCCCGACGCCGACACCTGAGAACACCCCTTTCTCCGACATGCTCCGACGTTCTCTTCGAAAAAGATTGGATGACTGGTAGATTCAACATGTTCAACTCGGTTGATAAATATTGGTCAGTGGGCTCAATCATCGCAATAAAAGTGAAATATGTCGAATGATCTCCTACCTCATCCGAGCGCCCTCCCAGGGCCGCCAGGGTCCTTCGGTGGAAGAGACCCAACCAACGCGACTAGTTGCTTCATGCTGCTTTCCCCCCAAAAACATGGATGTGCACAGTTGTAGAGCATGTCGCATGATTCAATGATCGACCTCATTGTCCTTTTTTTTCTATGTGATCGAAACACTTCGATCTTGTTCGACCTACCAGTACCCATCTGCCATGTAATCTGCATGTGGCTTTGTTCTTTGTTTATGTGGCTTTGTGTGTTGTTTTGCTTGGTCATTTAACGGACCTAGCCCACAGACTAAGCCCCCGAAGTCCCCCGAGGCCCCCAGGCCGGCTCCGTGAACTCCCTGGCGATGCGGGATCAATGGGAAGAAGAAGAAGAAGAAGTTCCAGGGCTAGCTGGAGAGTCACGGCCAAACAATTAGCACTCATTTAGGTTAGATATGGTTAGATGAAGCTTATTATATGCTTAGTCATATGGTAAAATTGAAGGGCAAACAATGCACAGCACACTCTTGCTTCGAGTTCCAATGTTGACATGCCTTCACTGCCTGGCCGCTCACCAGGGTTGAGATTTTCATCTGCCTATATAGGTGAGATACATTGCCCAAAGTGGAAGAATCGGAAACCACAGTGAAACCAAAATGGAAGGGACTGGAAGTCAAGGTGCTACTTGTCAAAGTTCTTTCGAGGCATTCCTATGAGAGCAATGCAAAAGGAGTGGGCGCACTGGTGGTGGTGTCGGTAGGGAGATTCTAAGAAGTGATCGGTCTGTGAAGTGATCGGCAAGCCTTTCGAGAAGACCAACATAATTTCTCCGGAGGTCTTCTAATAATGCTTCATCATGTTGCTAAGAGAGGGAAACACTCTCCTATAAGAAGCACCTGAAATGAGTTCTCCAAAGGGTATCCTTCTAATTCTAGATTCTAGATAAGAGGCCTCACAAATTCTTCTGCATTTTTTTGCTGACTCCACCAGTGCTCAGCCTCCCTATGTTAGGTCCTGATCCTCTAAAACCGTGCAAAGGGACCTCCAAACCTCTTTTGTAGGAACAAAGGCCTTCGGTTGGTGAGCACGTTTGCGGTCCAATCCTGCCCTCTAAGCAGCCCCCCCGCTGAAAGAGGTGGAGTAGAAATGGTCTTCAGGTCAGTCTCTGACCTCAAGTACATAAACGTACAGTAGTAGGGTCCTTGCTCCGTTCATAGCGATGCCCTTTGTTCCGTTCGTAGCAAGGCCAGGAGCCCCGGAACTCGTAGCGTCCTTGTTTACAGCCTGTGAAAGCCTGACAAACAAGCTCGTTTGTTAGGTCCTTCCGGGGTCAGTCCAGATCCCACCAGTCCACCGGCTCAAGAACCCAGTCCAGGATCGATCGCGGCCGGTCCTTTGGAAACCACCGGGGTCGGAACATTGAAAGGCTTTGTGCATCTTGGGCCACTCAAAAAACATTTAAATAGAGAAAACCAACACATGCAACATAGAATATCAGGACCATTTTCCACACACATCATCAACGAGGCCATGCGAACAAACATAGGGGGTCATGGACCTCCAAATTTAGGTCTCCAACGAGTGACCTCCCGGTGCTACCAACGACGGCCTCAACAAGCTCGCGAGGCTTTGCACCAGCTCCAAGGGTGTGGACCTGGTCGTGCAAACGTTAGACGTCGTTGAGTCTAGAGTCCTCCCAAGGAAATTTGGGCATGCAAAAAACATTGTTAAGGTTTATAATTTATAATACTTATATATGGTGTTTTATCATTCTCCTTTCGAGATAAAAGACCATGCAAGTAGTCTTTCCAAGTAGATTCCTCTTGAGATCTGTTCATGTTCTTTCCAAGTAGATTATTTCCATGTTCCGTTCATCTTCGTTTCCTCTTGATCCTGGACTTCTTGTCTCAGTTCGAAGCGACGTCAGGCGGATCGCTCGAACGTGTTCGTGAAATCACTGGCGGATGGCAACTCTGGCATTGCGAGGTGTAAATGAAGACCATAGGTTGCAGTTTTGCTATATATCTCACATACCAAAAATGCATTTGAATAACCATGTGTCTTTCCATCTGACAAGATTGTACCTTTTTTTGAAATCACATACATCCAATATTGAGTATCAGAATTCTATATAATTCAACCACAAAACCCAACATGGGCTTGTTTTGACACAGATTCCAGAAACATCCAAACTAGCGATATTTTTGTTGAGAATGCAGAAAGGCTCGTCGAGGGCATACATGTGCATAAAATAGGCACCATATGGCACCATAACTCTAGAAGACTCTGCTCAACAAACTTCTTTCCATGGGGCTGGAATTTGCAAGGGATGCGCCATCTGCCTCACATCAAAGGAATTAAATTCCTTGCATGAACAAATCATCGTGACAAATTCGATCCACCTGATTTCTCAAATGATACAGGTTGTTGAAGGGAAACATCCTTGCGGGGAGTATAGACGATGGAATGCCCATCTAGTTGCAATTTTGTTTGGAGCTTCGGAGGTTTTGTTTGGAAGTCGACAAATGGGCGTCTCAACATGGGGGTGACACAACCATGGAAATCAACTGTGTTTCTTCTACATCCAGTTTGTAAGTGTATGAGTATGCATTTCTTTGCCGCCTTGATTCTTCGACCAAAGCCCTCTATTACCCCATTTACATCCTTGTACCCTCCATCAAACAAGATTGACGAGATTTGATGAGTATCTAACAGTGCGCCTGATGTCCAACAAGGGCCATATCGTGTTGACAAAGGGCGTTCTATAATGTCTTTACATCATACGTGTCTGGAGGAGAGAACACACAGACCAATCTCTTGGTTAAGTTAGCTTGCTGCGTAATTCAATTGGGTCCTGCCAAATCGCACAGGTACAAAACTACACATACCCAGAAAACTGGTTTGGGATGTTTTGTGCCCTCAAGGGGCAGGGAGGATGACACATGTTAGTCATCTTTTTGAGTGAATCTGGCGCCGTCCGCCATGGCGTATAACAAAGACATTTGTAATTGTAAAACACTGTCCAATTCCACACAAGGCTCCAGGACCTTCAAAAGTGGATTTGATATTCTTTGGCTTCTAGGATGACGTGAAACACGTCCCAACTGGAGTCTTCCGATCCGACGGCTCCGCCACGTCCCGAGGGCCTTGGAAAGCGTTGCATCAAACTGCTCCGTACCGGCGCCGAGAGGCAAAGGACCTCCGCATTGCCCGCTCTTCCGCCGCGTGTGGCAGAACGAGAGGAAACAGCCATGCCGGCCGTTCCGTGTTTCTACTCCCACTGTGTGCTCTCTCTGTTCTTGCAGTTTCATGAGTTGGTATGATTGAAAAACTCAATCTCCCAGCTTAGTGGCACATAAGCCACTTGGGTGGCCCAACGGTTACAAACTCCCCCACCCGGCACAGGATAGAAGGTGGTCGGGTTCTAATTGGCTATAGTTATAGCCCGGCACCGGGAAAATCAGTACAGTACCTGTGTTCCAAGTACCCTTGCACAGTACTGTATCACCAAACGATCACATATTGAAAACTATCAAAAACACACTATCAACAAAAACACTTTATCTTTTTGGGGTATGTTGAAACTTCCTGGCAAGATGAATGTTACTTAACAAGGTATGGACATGTGTGCAAACACAAAGCAAAACTTGAAATTACCATGTGTCACCGGATTCTCTTTATGGACGCGGTGATAGATCTGCAACAAGTCATACAATATAACATGGATAGATATTGAATGAATTAGAATGATATAGATATATGTATATAGATACATAGGTAATTGAGGTGTTCTGTCCATCTTTCTTGTCCTAGCGTCGGTAGGATCAATCCTCAAAAAGACCACACGAGCTCTCTTGAACATCTCCCCAATTGTCATCAATTGTCCATAGTGGTCCCCAAATAGATAGAAACGATTTCCACTACCTTTTGAGAGAGGATTTACATTTCTATCATCATTGTCTATCTATTTTGGGGTTCTATCTATCTATATATCTATATACAGTGTGTATATATATATATATGTATATATATATGCTCAAATCTATTTGGGGGCTCTCTCTATATACATGTATACACTCAAAAAAAAAGCTGCGGAGCATGAGCCCTGGTCCTCCAGTGACCGTGCCTCATCTCCACACCCGGGCGTCTCGCACAGCGCCCGCAGCCGCGCCTGGGGCCGTTGGCCCGGACCCGTCGGAGGACCCCGCGGGGTCCAACTAGCCCAGCCCCTAGTAGCGTCCTTGCCCGGTAAAGATGCCACATCATATATCTTTTGAAGTATATTTTGAGTATATACATGGTAATAGAGGTATATTTGGAGTGTGTGGGCTAGAACATGAACCCTAACAGTTGATGCTTGGCAAAACACATCTCCTGAAAACGAACCTCAGGATTGGGGGAGACATGTCAGTGTAGGGAGAGAGTAGAAAAAAAACAAGATGGAACCCACGAACCCGAATGCAAACACGATCGAAAAACTAATATGTCCAAAGGCCACTCTTGTAGGACACTCTTGCGGGACACTCTGTAGGACACTCTTGTGGGCCACTCTTGTAGGAAACTCTTGTGGGACACTCTTGTAGGACACTCTTGTGGGACACTCTTATAGGACACTCTTGTGGGACACTCTTGTGGGACACTCTTGTGGGACACTTTTGTGGGACACTCTTGTAGGACACTCTTGTGGGACACTCTTGTGAGACACTCTTGTAGAACACTCTTGTGGGTCACTTGCAGGACACTCTTGTGGGACACTCTTACACGACACTCTTGTGGGACACTCTTGTGGGACCCTCTTGTAGGACACTCTTGTAGGACACTCTTGTCGGAAACTCTTGTGGGACACTCTTGTGGGACACTCT
>CAXAMN010006668.1:1740879-1786424 GCA_963970005.1 Durusdinium trenchii | reverse complement strand
GCACTCGACACGCACGATCTCCGCAGAGGGTTGCGCGTCAAGTCTCCAAAACGAGCGCTTCGTACGAGACTTCCTCAAAAACTCACTCGTCAAAGTCTGCAAAACGAGCGTTTCGTACGAGACTTCCTCCAAAGGTCAAGCGGAAACACCCGTCGGAGCACACACATCACGCAGCCCTGCCAAGCAGTTTCGCGATTCCAGCCCCTCCAAACAACGTCCGCTCACACGCCAATCCCAATGGGACAGCGACATTCACCTCTACCACAACTCACACCCTCACAATTCCCTGCGCCTGCCACGAATCTTTCCGCGTCCACGCGTCTGACGCGCATAAAGTACTGCGCCTGCCACGACGCCACGAGAATCGCACTTCCGCGCCTCAAAGCCCGCACAAAGTCCTGCGCCTGCCACGAAAAGGGACAATATCATCTCATGTGAGCTTCAACAAAATTTGCACCACACCACACGTTTGGAATGATTTCGACCCGTGCACACTCCCATCCACCAAAATCGCCATTTCAGCTGAGAGTTGTCACGAAAACAGCGCTTCGATGCCACACCCTGTAACGCAAATCCCAATGGCACGGCCACATCCAACACCCCAAAAACACGGCTCTCCAAACGCTAATCCCAATGGAACAGCGCAGCAATCTGCCGATCTCACAAAACGCTGCGCCTGTCCAGCGAAACGCATCACGTTTCTCGCGCGACATGTCCTGGTCCAGCAAATCACAATGGAATAGCGGCGCAAACTGACACGTGACACGTCCATGCAAAGTCACTTGCAAAAGCTTCCCCCAATGGCAGCAAATTTGAGACGCGACGACGACGACACGACAACGACAGACGACGACAGGCGACGACAAACGACGAGAGACGACGACAAACGACGACACGACGCAGGCCATGCAAACACAGCTCCAACCCCCAGACCCCCAACTATAAACGGGAACCCTTCGCTACGCATTCGGGAACAACAACATCCACGTGGCTGGTCTGAGCTTCTGTTGCTTCATCCTGGGCTTCAGAGTGGTGATGGGTTCCCATTGTTTCTCCATGATCTGCTTTCAAGATTTGGTTTGTCGGGGTCATGGAACTTATATACATGCTGCATAATCATGTATATTATCATCTACAACACGCTCGCTCTAAGCTCTCACACAGGTACAAGCCAGGTTGGATCAAGAAATCCCACAAAAAGGCGAGACGAGAAGGAACCAAACAAATTGGTGAAGCACGTCTCTGCCCTGATCCAGTCTTTGCATGACTCAATTGGATGTTTCTTGGTTCAGTTCATCTCTGAAAAAGGGCTCCACTACACCTGAGGCTGACCCCCTCAGTTTCCCTAATCTTTTCCCACCTGTTGGATTAACAAAGGTACAACCAACAGGTGCTGCTTCAAAGCTCCAGCCAGGCCGCTGCAGCACCTCTCGCTCATGTACAGTATATAACCTTTTTTGCCACGCGCAGTGGAAAGCTAACGACTGGATGCTATCCTTCAGGATGGGATCTCAACTACTAACCCTTCAAAGCAAACAAAGAAGGACCAAAAACCATGTCACAGCGGGAATCTTTATGGAACCACACAGTGTACGTCACCAATTTTCCCATCTTGTTCGGAGCATCCAGTCTCTAACCCGGGGACTCCTGAGAGTCGGCTCCAATCAGCTGGCATGACAGAATCGAATCTAGGAGCGACATGAACACCTGAAGCACGGGCTTCACAGGTTTTAGCTTCCTTAAAAAACAATCTGTGTAGAACAGTGTGGAACATAGAGACAGAGACACGTAATCTTCGCAATATAAAGACATACTACAGTATCTTGGCGATGGTCAAACCGTGGCGAATCCAGCACATGCATACATAATCATACATGTGTATATATACACATGTGTATATAGTTACATATATATATATATTAACATCATGTAATTAATTGCAGTATATTAAATGAACATCGTCGCTGGAAGTTGACTCATGGAGCTTGGATCCTCTTTCCATTGATCCATGGCTTCACATAATAATGAAACCATATGACACCAACTTTCGATGACCTCCACTGCTTTTCCTCCTTTTTTGGAGGCTGAAACATCGCTTTCGGAATCGGTGATGTCAAAGACTTCACACCAAGACTGTCCTTTCGAGGTCACCCACTGAGACCGAGACCTGTGTTCGGGTCCTTCCCGACCCTCAAGACCAGTTGGAAGGTACTGGCATGAAATGTTTGATCCAAAGACTATCAATCGGATGCACTATACATGACAGAGGGTAACAAAAAAGGGAAGCTGGTGCAGAAATTAGACAAGTCATCCACTATACAGACTACAGAACAGCCTCTAAGCCTCTAATTACATGGAATCTACCTCATGTTTCTTTCAGTCAAACCAGCTGCAAAGGCCACCAGTGTGGCCTGAGGGTATTTACGGCACGCAGCCCTTCAGATCACCTGCCAGCAAACGGTGTCTGGGTCCGGTCATGACACCAGAACACCTGCCATTACCCTGAAAGGGCGGGCCGCCCCGCTTGGCCGAACAGGCCACAAGCCAACCCAGCTGAGCCGCTCCAGTGCGGTCCAACTCCCTTGGTTTTGCTTCTTGGATGAGTTGAACTATGTTCGCTATGTTGAACTTATCGGAATGGCCCCATGGAATATGCTGTGACGCATAGCTGTTCTCTTTGGCGATCGCTGGGCCGTTTCCAAATCTGCGTGCGTATGAGACCATTGGTATCTGTGATGGCTTTTCATATCAACATAATATTGGCTCGCCCCGGAGAATCCGCTGGGAACCCCACCAGCACCTTGTACGGAAAAAGACACAACTGAAGGCTTTATTTGGTTGCGGAGCTCTTAACCCATGCTCCCTTGCCAAACGACTTTCACATACTTCTGTACCTCAAGGTCCCCACCCTGCCTCTGGCATTAGTTCTTGATCCCTCATCGCTCCAACGCTGCGGAAAATCACCCAGCCATTGGAAAGGATTAAGAATCATGAAGTCATGAAGTCATTTTCAGTGCTTGGCCCAATGAGTTAGTTCTTCTTCCTCATCTCTTTGCACCTCTCAGAGCTGAACACACATCACATTCCATCACCTCCTCCCCCATTCTTCGCGTCCTTCCTCCTCCCCCGCTCGCCTCATCGACGCGTCCGGCTCACCGGTCGCCTCCTCGGGCTCTTTCTGGTCCAAGAGCTGCCGATGATGCGACCGGACCATCTCCTCCTGAGGCCCGATGCGGACGGTCCAACGACAAACGGGGGACACACGAGGGAAGAACCGATCCGGATCTCCGCGAAAGCCATCGAAAATAAAACAACAAGTGGATGCAAGTCAGCTGCTAGTTGATTTGATATCAACGACTCGGTTCTCTCAGAGTCTTAGAGTAAACAACTGATGATGGCTTAAAGATAGAGTAGTATCCAAACCCATGGTCAAATAGAAAAGTAGACCAACGCCTGTGGGTTGCAGCCTCTGGTTCTGTTGAGCCCTTCATGATAATCCGGCTTTGGGGCATCAGACTTTTTGACCACCGAAAGCTGGCTCCCTAACGAGCCCATGCCCGATCACGCTCGCATGTCGCGCCCACATGATCTCACCTCCATGGTATCACGCACAAAGAAGCGGTACCTCGGTAGTGCTTCCATTGCTCAATGCGTGTTGATTGGTTGGAACAGGGAGCATGCCGTTGCTGTGCAACTCTCTGCATTGCACATGAAGAATAAGTCAACACCACTGTCAACACCCTGTGTTCGCTCTCAGTGAGGTTCTCTTAGCCGAAGCATGAATTGATGCTGATTGTTATAGAATATAGAATTGTTCGAATGCCCAATGCCCAATCTAGCTTCCAAAGTGTGGGCGGTCATCAGCTGGGGGAGCTCGAGCTTGTGGAGCTTGTGGAGCCCGGCCTTCGAGCTACTCTCCCCCAGCTCATCGCCAAGCAGCACATGTACTTGTTCCTTCTGTCCTTGCCGCCGCACCCGTCCGATGGCCTGACGCTCGGGCGCAGACCCGGACGCATGGCAGACCGACCGATGGGACCTTCCGATACTTGAAGCGGTGGACTGGTCGGGCTTGGTTTGATCCTTTTGTGCAGTGGTTGCAGCTTTCTGTGTCCCAAAATAGTCCCAAAGAACCTAAGACCCCACCTCCAACACCCCGTCTCCAGAGAACAGCCCGAACAAGCTCCTGTACCAAATCCAACTCGTAGACATGACTCACAAGTTTGAACCAAGCGCAAAGCGCTGTTGCACTGGTTAGTTTCCCACACCTCCATGGGTCAACTGAATACACTGCAACTTGTTTTTGACACGTCCCCAACGACACCACTCCAGCTTCCCGCCCTGGCCCGGGGCTGGGAAGGCGGCGGCCTGTCGCTCGAAGCTGAGGGCCGCTTCCTTGCTTTCGGCCAGCATAGGATGCACCAGGATGAGGTGATGGCAGCCTCGGCACGAGTCAGGGATGGTCAGTCGGGGGCAACCCAGAATGAATCAGGCCACCGAAGGCCCCGGCTACTTGAACCGGACATAACACCGTGGCTGTTGAAAGCTTGTTTGATATTGTTTGGTCAATTCCTCAGCCGCTTGGCTACAGCATGAGAGGGAGCGGATACATCTCGAAAACTGAAGCAAGCAACCAAGATCCGTACACGGACGCCCGAATCAGTTGATTGAAATGCACGAAGTAAGCGGTGCGTCGTCGCGGGTAAGCGGCGTTCTCATCCACTGAGGGGTCGGCACACGAGGTTCATTCCAGCTGGACTGCGTTCCAACGAAAGCAGTAAGATGCGATTCTCACGCCTGGCCAACGCACGTAGGTGCGCTGCCCAAAATGGATCCATGACGATTCGGAATCGGGGGGACTGCATAATACAGCGAAAATGGGATCCATGAGTACATTAACTATAATATACTATATTAGCTTTAAGATTACTGTTAATGTACTCAGACTCATGGACCCTCAAGCTGCTACAGATTTGAGTGCCCAGACCCAACATATGAGGGTCAAAATCTTGGTAAAGTTTTCTATAGTGGGCCTTTGATGTTCGGCTCAAGTTGTTGGTTCTCTACAACAGGCTAAGAACATCTAAAAAACTCAGTTGATAAAGCAGTGGGGAATTACATCTGATGCAAACATGTGATGGACACGAACCCGAGGATCGACCACGGGACCACAGGACCACGAGCAGAAGCAGGTCTCGAGGATGACAGGATCCGGAGGCAAGTCGGACGGGGCAGGGCTGGGTTTAGCTTTGACGATTCAAGGCAAATCTTCAAGACCGGCGATCAAAAGCCTCAAGTGAAATCATTGCTCTTGCAGTGACTTGCGTGCAAGGCTGCTTATAGGTCGGTCTATCTTGAAAGCGTCCTTTTGTTGCCCGTGACAGGGTCCAAATCTCAGTAGTAGCCAAGTTACTATATGTTACTATACTATCCTTAGTAATCCTTAGCAACAAAAAGGAGCTTCAGCAAACTCATGCACACCGAACACCCACGGAGCTCCCTGAACGAGACGAGGCTGCTTCACCCCCGTCCGGCCCGTCGACTTCTGGGTTCCCCAGACCCCTCGGCGTGGAACTGCCGGATGACACGGCGCCGCTCGAAGACCGAGCCGTGTAAGGTGAGGCAGGACATGCCCATGGAGGAAAGAGCGCCTTTCATCTTCCTGGGCTTCGGAAAGAGGGCCGTTCACCTATAGGCCTTAACATGGTCTTTCAGTCACCCAAAAAGGAATTTCCCTCACTCCAGTGAGCAGAATAAAGTCAAATAATACTTTATTTAGGGTCGACCAACATTTCACTATTTGCCACCCCCTTTTATTAATCAGAGGTCAACATTATAGACAAATAAACATATTAGGCCGCCCTATATGGCCCTATAATTAGTAATGGACCAAAAAACACACATATCATAGACCCTATAGTCATGAACGTTTTCTCTTTTCAAATCTTTTCAGAACCAAAGTGTCCTGTGTTGGAACGTGATCGGAGGTTGCTGAATGCCGTACCATTTGGGTTTTGATGTTCAGCGACAAAATACCGTACAACAAAGCGAAGTGAAACAAACGCAAAGCAAAAGCAACAAAAAGGAATTGCGCCGACCTGCAAGCAAATCTCTCAAAACTTCTGATGTGGCGTGTATTCCCAGATTTCCCTGTTTTGACACGCCCGCATTCTTGAAGCAATAATAAACATGATGGCAACAAATCAGGCAAACCACCACACAGGAGCCTGCCGAGCATCCCGAGCAATACCTCAAACTGGACGAAAATGATGACCTGCCCATCTCGACTGGTTGGTCTTCAGTCGATGGCATGAGACCGTTTCTTCTCATGGGACGTGTTGACACCGTGCATGTGTTACATTACTGCAAAGTGCAACAACCATATACGAGCTCTGTATGTATATGTATTCTATACCATGAACTAAACTTACCTTGCCATTCTAGCAGCTTTTGTGATCCTGTTCAGCTCTGGCCCTCGCCTTTGCACTGTCTTCTTGTCTCCAAATCTGCTGCAGTTGGCTACAAACAGCCTCCGGTCGAGCCATTCCAGTTGAAAAGTTGGGTGTAAACATTATGCCCGACCAGTGGGGTTGTTGAACTGGGTGCTAAACGCTCTGATCTATTCTGTAACCTATCAAAACAAACCCGACTCCATTTTCATGATGATGTGCAACTCTGTGTGGTATGATGGTGGTTTCTTGTCAACACCATTTGCTGGCATTTGTTCAATAGTGGTGTTTGGGACATGTTTGCTTGTCTGCAGCAAGTAGCAATCATTGAAGTTGACTTATTCCTGAAAAACTACAGCTACAGCAGTCATTGCAAATCAAGAAGCAAAGCAACTGAAGGAATCAGTTTTGCTGGACAGTTGAAGATAGTGCTTGGGAGGTTCTAGGTGTTTCTGTCATAATCTCTGGTTTCCACAATTGTATTCAGTGTGTGCAATTGATATCAACTACACTACACCCGTTGTCGTTTCTTTCAACCACCCGAGCTTGGGCCCCCAACAACTACGGCATCGTTCCGAACCCCCATGCTGCATGTCCCCGGTGGTTCCTTTGCGCTGCGCCGATGGCACTGGGGCGTGCGAAGTATATCGCGCCTCCAGCTTGGACCCAAAGCGCGAGATGCGGCCCTGAGCAGCGGCTTCCTGGACAAACCACCGCGCGCGTCAGGACCGGGCGCCGTTTCATGGCGTTTCTCACCGGTGTTTTGGAGGAACGTTTCTTGAAGAAACGGCTGCTAATTGAAGAAGCCAGGTCCACAGAATAGAAAAGGTATGTGATGGATTTCAAGTGAAGCATTTCTTTCAATATCTCTGACACTCATGGGCTTCGCTAGTCTTTCCGGCAGTCAATCGCTTCAATTGCACCAAAATGATCCAACAAAAACCAGGGAAAAGTGTCCGAACCACCTGCTGTCTCGCCTGGTTTCGGGACAGCACTTCACGGGCCGCGGCCACCCCACCGGGCCAACGAAGGGCGTGGTTGCAAGTGGGGCATTTGCCCTTCTCAGAGACCCAGCCTCGGAGGGTGAGAGGATGTGAATGGATGTGAGATGATGTGTCTCACGGCACCAGTGGTGGCACCAGTGGTTGCTTGTCTGGATTCTTCATGTGCCACCGAGATCATACTTTGCTGATTGTTAGGTAAAACGGTGAAAACAGGACAGCATATAGGACAACTAGACAAAACCATATTGATCCATATTGGTATGTGTATTTTCTTCCTCCTACCTACCCCCAACAAGAGCTTGCCTGAAAAAACACACGTGGACTAGACTCGACAGCCAGTCCTTCGGCCGTGCTTCGGTGCTTCAGTCAAATGCCAAACAAGTATGTTGTGCACAGAATGGCAGTACACAGCAACAAGTTGCAACTATGTTAAATGTTGACACAATTGCAGATTGTGGATGCATCCTCCATTCAGATTGCGAATGACTGATCGTCCACAGAAAACAGCCCGTGCAGGAATCTGACAGCCAATGATGACTAAACCCAAATTATGAAGGCCAACCAACCAAATGCGTCAAACCTCTGGGTGGTTGATCATTAGTACAGAAAAACTCTTTCATGAAGGCATCAACTATCTAGTGATCTAGTGTTTCACTCCTCCACATCCCTCTCAAGACTCTTGGTTCAAATCCCAAGTGGAGTTGCCAAGAACAGTCCGAACGTGATGATTTTAAGTTCTGAGATGGCAAATGTCCTCTCCCTATCACATGATGCACACTATTATTTAGGTTCCTTTTCCGTTCCGGAAATCCATGACATGTTTGACGCAGGTGTTGATGACGAACGCATCCGTCTTAGACTCTAAATGACGCTACGACGTAGATCCTTACCTAGTGGTTAATGGACACCGCTGAACCTCGAACAGGGGCTATAAGTAAACACCCCGAAGTAAGGGGGCCTGGTAGAATGTGGCGACTGGAAATCACCGCCCTGCAGTCTTCGAGAATGCCAAGCAACTGGTAATGCAATCTCTGCCTGGTAGACACACCGACCACGGCCAACACCGGGGTAGGGGGGGTCAACCACTGGCAGTTGGAGATCGTTGTGTGTTCCCAGGGAGTGACCTCCCTGCGAACCTCAAACAGGTTTCATTTGCTACTTCTGTCCAAAAGATGTCTACTTTCAACTCCAAGGAATTGTCTTAATGAATCATATCATGAATAGTAGCCTACTATATATAGCTATCAAGTTGAAGATTCAAGTAAGACTCATCCCTCAAATAGTTACATTGACAGTACATATGGTGTATATAAATATAAATATATATATATACTACCAAATTATGGTGCCCCCGGACCTTACTATAATATCTATAGAGCTCCCTGCCGAGCTTTGGTTGGACTCCAGCACCCGCCGAAGAGAAGCATGGAGAAGTTAGTTCGAGCGACCGTCGAGCGACCCAGAAAGTGTCTGGGCTGAGAACAAGCCGCTTAAGAATATAGTTAGACCCTCCAAACCAGGCATATGGATAAAAAACAACATCTCCAATCACTGAGACATGCTTAGACTCCACACGGTGAGTTGGAGGCCTACCTTGAGGGGATTTGAAGCTAACATGTCTGGAGAAGTTCCTGGAGAATGATGAGAATGTCATGAACTACACCAATTAGACCTACTCTGGAGGTACAAACGAAGCTCTAGGACTCTATGGTTAGTTGGGGGATCCACCAATCGAGTTGCCAGTCCGTGCCGAGCCGAGCCTTAAGCGCCCGAGGCGCTGCGGTTCGGGGCACGTCCGATTCATCAGGCAACCCCCCCGGTGCGTCCCAGGTGGCACCGAACTCGGAGTTTCATGGTGGAACAGTGGAATCTTGTCCAGGACTGTTTCATGTCAACAACTATATAATTGGAGTATTTCTCTTAGGATAGTCCTCTCACCAAGTAACTATTGCAAGAGTCGGCAAGCATCATTTTGACATATTTGGACAAATGTGCTCCAACTGTGCTCTCTGTTGACGTCACAACCCTTTTGCTTCCAGATCTTCCAGGGTGCAAAAGAGATGACCACAGCCAGTGACGCTGCAATCTTCTGGCTCCATGCTGGTCATGCAAATGGGGCAATCCACGCTGTCCTGCGGAGAGGAACCGGTCAAACTTCGTTCCCGAGAATGTTCTGTTTTCCGCCGAACAACACGGTCGAAAACCAGGGATGTCCCCCTACGGTTTTTGGAATGGCCTATCCTTTTGTATCATGTCCCATTATTCCGATCAACAGCTTTCACCCAACACTTCACCGCTCTTCAACTTCCGCAGCATGAATCCGCATGCACTGCGGTCAGTTTCTAGGTACTCTCCCACCAGTTTCCAGGCCTCTACACTACTCTACACCTGGAGAAATCAGTTTTCGGTTATTCCCCTACCGTACCAAGTCCAAGCATAGAGGAGACCTCTTGGAGAGTGCAACGGAATTCCCAGTCTATTCTGGGTCCATCGCTTCTGGGCCGCTCGATCGTTGCAAACATTGCAGGCCCCGGAGAGCGGCCGCTTCAGGTTCCTGGAGGGGCCCCTGAATTTCAGGAGAAGAAGCAAAAAGAACACTCGTTGACCACCCTACCTTCCATGTTGAGTCATAAGCTCCTCGAATTCGCTGGCCGCTGGCCGAGTTCACGCGTCTTTTCCACGGTGTCTCTCGAACGGGGCTGCCGGTGGCGTGTGCGCTCTCTCGATGTTTGTGACGCCTGTTGGTTTCACCGAGAAAAAGCGGGAGAGTCCGGTGGTCAAACCGAAAGGGACCAGAACGATGCGGCAGGCTTTCCGGCATTTTTCTTGTTGATTTGTAGTGACGATGGGCACAGGAGGCTGATCTGCTGCACCCCGAGTTCTGATACAACCGTTGGGCGTTTCGAAACACGGAATACCAGCGGAAGGCGAAACGCGAAACGGAGTAGCCATCCCAGTCTAGATGTGGATGTTCTGTTGAAATAGAGCCAGTGGCCACAGAACTTCCTTGACATTGCTTGGGACTGGACTCACAGATCCTGTGCTCGAAATAGAAACTTTGAGGGGCGTTGGGATTAACCAATCGTTGATCTTTGTCCGGGCATGCCCAACAAAAAGCCCAACCACACGGTTACTGTACGCATCCCCAAATATATATATATATATATATATCCCCCCCGATTCATTCGATCCTGTTCGCTTGTTTGATCCAAGCTTGTCGCCCATGCTCAATTATATACTTCCTTTGATTCTTAGGACTCAGATCGTTCCGCATCTTCGGCTCCAAATGAGCTGGTTTCTGTGTGTGTAACAATTTGCAGGGTTTTAGTGAGACTCATCTGCATTTCCCGTCACCAAATCGTGTTTCCAATTCAACACCGGCCCAATAAACACCGTAGTCTTTCTGAAGGCCAGAACAACCAACAGCTCCTCTCCTGCTCGAGCTTCTTCAGCTCTTTCAGCACTTCCTGCCCGCAACAAGCAAAGCAAACAAAACCAACGGTCAAAGCCTCTCGATCGGGTTGATTTTGTGTTAACTTCTGGGCCGTTTGAGGCAATGATTTTCTATACTCCGTTTGAGAGCCTTCAGGACTTCTCGCAACCTCTCTGGGTGCGGCAAACTGAATGATATGCTGGTCACTGATCGGTCGCTTCTCCTGTTATTTACAAGGAAATTAAACATCCAAAGAGCTGCACTGCTCCTATCTCTCTTTGGGTGGCCCGTCAGTGATTCTCACCTACTTTTCTGAGTGTCCCCATCCTGAAGCCCCAAGTCCATCCGAGTCCGTTGCTCTGGAGCCCATACCGGAATCGCGCAACAAGTTACCCCAAATCACTCCTCAAAGTACCGATTGCGGCTCTCTAAGCGCCGTTCTTTCTGCTTTTGGACGGGCACGGAATGCTGCAGTCGCCTCAACTTCTCCTTGGGTCGGTCGCCCGCACCCGACAGAGTGTTCTTGGTTGATCTTGGTTGCGACATGTCACCCTGCAGGAGATCGTAAACACAAACCAAACTGAACAATCCAAACTTTCTGCCCGGCCTTCTTAGGTGTGGTGTGCTTCCACAGAGTGTTGCTCATGTACATCAAAAAATCGCATCAGTTCCAACTACAGGCTCTGGATGCTCATGACCCTCAATCCATCTCAATCCACCGCCATAGAGTTATCTGGGCGGGCACCTATTTCCCCAACCATGAAGTAAATGAATGGATCCCACAATACCACTTTCGAGAGTACACAAACCATATCAAGATTGCAACAGCATCTACTCTCAGGTCGCATTACTGGCCAAACAGAAAAGAAAAAACACACAAGTTCGCCATCACTGCAGCTTTCGTTCGAGACACAACATCTGAGTGTGCAGTCCTTTTCAAAAAATAGTGTCCGATCCTTTAGATATGGGGATGGCACCTGTTTGGGCTTCGTTCCTGTCATGGTCATCCGAGTCATCCATGGCCATTCACTGCATGATTTCAACACGGACACTTAAAAACCCGCATGGTCCAGCGGTTTACCGCTCCACAACCGGCGAAGAACGGGCCATGGATGGCCCGCTTCAGTTCCTTCACTTCGCCACTCCCACTGCCCGCTGCTTCGCCCTACTTCCTTCGCAAGACTCTTTTCGCTTCTTGGCCTCATCTTCGTTCTTGGCATCGGGCCAACCCAAGGCTTCCTCTCTTTCAAACCTTCCGTGTCCGAACCGAAGGTGGACCGGATGTTGGACCGGCCTGACCGGTCTGTGCACAAGGGCAAAAGGGACCATCTAGGACCGGAATCCTATCAGAAGGGGGTTTACAGGAGACGTGCAAAGTTCTGAATTTGTGTACATGCATCGAGAACTGATCCCACACAGTCACCGATCTACGCAGCCGGCATCCAGCTTGACACACGGGGTAAATTGTGTAAGAAATAGTTCTCAGTAGCAGTGGATTTGCTTGCCTCTTTCCCTGCCGGGAAAAAACAGCAAAAACATAGAGATATTGAAGCTGGTGATGGTTCATCTCAGGAGTGCAACCGTCCTGTACATACAAGTAGCATTGCCTTTGTGCTTTCTGGTTTAAGAGGATTTGTCAAATGGCGTATCGCCAAACCTGTTGGGTGTCAAGTGGAGGCACAGAAAATCTCTAAATCTTCATGCCATGGGCCATGGATGGTTCATGATGGTTCTATGGGAGTCCACCGGATCAGTAACACATACAGAACAGATTCGGATTCACTAACACTGAAGTGGACATGCCCCTCTTTGTAGAGGAAAGGAGTCTTCCAAGGGACTATGCCGTCTAGGATCATCTACGTGTGTTCTATAATAAGTTGTGAACACAAACACAGCTCACTCTGTCGCATCTTACCAAATAGCACAGATCCCCCCGAAACCCGGACTCCTCTTGATCTTCTCCTGGGTCTCTTCCATCTCCTCAGAGAAGAAACGACACAAGTTGGCCAACGTGTGGAACATGTTGGCATGCTTCATGGCAGGATGTGTGTAAGGTGAGGTCCTTTCTGTTCACCAGCGTGGTCTCCCACGCTGGCGGACCGTTCACCCAGACATGATGGAGATCGAATCCCGGCCTGAAGGTATGTGTGTGTTTGTTTCAACCTTTCTCGTGACCAACACAACAATTTCTGAAAGCACTGTCACTGGTTAATCCTAATGAGGGCTTGTTTCCTGTAGAGAGAAAACAACTAATTTCTTGATGCACCACTCTCATGCAAAACATGCACGAAAACATGTCTGATCCGGGAACCGAAACAAAGCAGGCCAAACAATCATAACTGAGGACTGCTGCAGCTTTTGTGCCCGTTGGTCATCTCCGATCTCCTGCCCCCATCAATCAATCACCACCACCAACCCCTGAGTCTATTGATTGTCCACTGGGCACCCCGGACGGTACGGTGCTTAGCCAACTCGAGCTCATTGTCCGAACGCGTGGTGTTGATCGCTGAGGCCATGTCCTCAAATGGCAGCTGGCGCGGAACGGTGGAAGCTGTTTCTTTTTGCAATCGTGGAGCAAGAAACAAGGTCCGAAAAGAAGCTCTCTTGCACCCAATTTTTGTTTGCACATGTTTTACCATGTGAGAACCCGGAACCCCAGTACAGATTTCAATCACCTCTGGTACCAACGTACTCCAGATGTTGTCCCCCCCTCCAAATGACCCGAGTCACCATTCCGTTCCTTTGCTCGGGTTGTGCCACGATGGGACATGACATGGAAACGGGTTCTAATTAGATGGAAAATAGATAGACGGGGAGGGTCTATCATAAACCAACCTTGGGGTGTTCGTGGAAATTGTCTAGCTCAAAGATGGAAGCGGAATCTAAAGCCCCTTGGCAAGCGTGTTCGACTTTGCTTTCATGCTCGTACTTCGAGAGCTTTTCATATGCGAGAAATGGTTTCCGATACATGTGCACACCTGTTACACCTTTTTTGTTGTTATTGGTGTGTATTTGTACTCAATGACGGTTCAAATGGGAAGATTGTGGTGGCTCTTTGATCTCGTCCAAGACCCTTCCCCGCCAGGGGGCATCGTCACGATCATCTGGAGAGAAGAAATTGCAAATCTGCAGCAAAGCCTCCAAGGAAAATGTGCGAGGAGTTGAACTGACAGCAAAGCCTCCATAGTCATTTGATTTCCATATTTATTATATATATATATATTATCTACTATAATATAACTCTATATGTGGCCAGTGGCCGCTCGAAAGTCTAAGTGCTGGCGACAGTAAGCAAACAGGAATGTGTTTGTCAAGATAGAACAAAAGCAAAATACAAATCAATGAAACATGTAAATGTAGAGCCAAGCAAGGGGAAAATTGGGATCCACTGGGAACTCTTCAGTCACGTTCTCTGAAATGATGGGGCCAACCTATATATAGCTTCCCGTTACGCAGCCTCAGCGCTCCCGGAAGCCGTATATAGGTTTCTGTTCTGCTCTCAGGATTGCAAGAAGAATGGTATCAATTCATGGCCCAAGAGTTCATGTTTTACATGCAAAACACATGCTACAGTCCATGACAGTCCCAAAGCCCCTGTGATCGGCTCCCGATCGGTGTTCCACCGCACCGCGCGGTGAGGTTCGTCTACCGAGGCAGCGTTCAAGTACAGGGCACGCTCACCGCCTGACGACCGTCGCAGCGGCAAAAGCGAAACCGTTCGCCCAAACTGGTTGTTTCGGCGGGTGGGACTTGGGATGGCGATGGCATGAGATGGTCATGGCCATGGCATGGAGTCTAGAATCTATCTTGGTATGCTATTACCTTGTAAGGTCCTGGACCAAACATATGTCAATTTCAAGTCGAGACAATCATAACCTTGGAACTGGTTGCCGTGCTTGTTTATTGCTTGTCCTTACAGTCTTCCTGTGTCGCTTCTGCTGCTACTCTGACTCTGACCAGTTCAGATTAAATAAGTTAAACTACCGACCCAAATTTAGGGTTTCAACATGTTTCAAGCTTCAGTCAATAATCAGGTAAAGTTGCTGCATGCCCGTGGACAACCATACACACCATTGTCATCTCATGTATTCTCGTCTCAGTTTGTGCCATTGATGTCATCCGTTGTCTTGTCTTTGTCTTGGATTTGCATTAACTTGATAATATGTGGGAGTCACTGTAAGCTGGACCCATTGCAAGCCCTCGGTCCAGTTGTGTGACTGAAAAGAAAACAAGTGAACAACTGCTTGGCTTGAACTATACATAAGGATCATTTCTTCCAGCCGTGCCCATCAGCCTGTATGGCGCACAGCGATGAGGTGATATTCGATGGGGATGGAGGACCTCAAGGGAAGCGCCTCGCTCGGGTTTAACTTGGATTATATACTAGCTTAAGGAACCAGCAAACAAATATAACATATTACAAAAAGTATTCATAGGCTCATAGGGAAAATGTACCATCCTAAGCAAAACCAGGCCAATGATTGAAGCAGCAGTCGCCCGCCGAACGGTTGGTCGCTCTTCTCCAAGGTTTCCGGGTTTCTTGGGGACTCTTGGAGATCCGACGCCAACGGCGACATGAAGAGCTTTCAACATACGAATGGGCCGGGATCCATGCCCTGGGGAGATGTATCTGAAGTCATCCAAGCCACGGTATCCAGGTGTCCGACAACATGAAGAAGTCCAATGAAAGCGTTATTTATCCTGAATGACTTGAGAAGGCCTTTGCATTGTACGTTCACATCATAAGTAAAACATCTACATTTGTGCCTTGGCGAGTCCTTGCATTGCCATGGCTTGGCATATTTGCACAAGTCTCTGGTACAACGTGGATGCACTGATTGAGGCAACCAGCAACAACTCGGGAACGTTGAACATACAGTAACACAATCAATGAATGCAATGTAGCACCATGCAGCACCGAAAAGGACACATGAACTTCTTGGTAGGTCTAAGCTTGATGAGGCAATATGCTTTCATCTAATTTCTATATGATCATATCACTTCTTTGTCGTCACAGCCATCCAGGAGCCCCAAGCACATCAAGGTCATCGGAACGGACGTACTCGTCCAGGTAGTGCCTCGAGCGATCGTTTCGAGCAAAGCATTTGAGTGATTTGCGCGTCTGGTAGAAAAGTTCCTTTTTGAAAGTTTTGGTCGGTTGGTTTGGAATGCATCCAGCTGTGCAATTGGGCTCTACTGAGCCTCTGGCTGGGCTTCCAAGTCACTGTCGCGGGGCACGAACACCCGATGGAAGCGTGCCTCACAAGGCACAGGTCTTGCATCCGCTTTTGACCATGCGGGGTCGGCGCAAAAAGAGCGTTCGAAAGAACGATCTTGGTCTGGTTTAAAAATAATCCAAACAAAGAATTGTATGGGCTATAAGTTGTATAATATATGGAACATTATAGAACCCATTTGACAATTGATTTGATAGGAAACACATATTTAATATACGTATTTGGGTTGTTGATGGTCTAATGATTGAACTCGAGGTCATTCAGGTTCTAGGCATATATTGCTACTACATGTTTCCACTATATGGCTATAGATGGTCTTGATTCATGATGTAAGGCCTTGCTTTAGGCTTCTAGGCCTTTGTTGGCGCTATGTTGTTATCTAATTTAACAATGGCGGGAGATGAATTGAGCCATTTCATTCTTTCCAACAGCATGGATCCCTCTGAGCCCTAAGACACCTCCGATCCAAACTCCGCATGGTGAGCCGGGTCCTGGTCCGTGTCCAATCGAGACTTCCGTCACTTTCCGGACGCGAACGGCTGAAGAACATGTGTGGGCATTGTGTCTCTCTTCTTCGGAACAACGATCGAACCCCCAAAGAACTTGTTCTACAAGACCGGGAGAACACATGGGCGAGTCAAAACACAAAAACACCGAAAAGGGCCGCTAAACACCGCCGCCCTTTCTGCACTTTTGAGTTCCCTGTCTCATGATATCCTCGACGTCCTCCTTTCCGCTCTGCCTTCACAGGCCAAAGCAAACGACGATCATCGAAGCGGCCAAGCAGCGGCCAAGGTGCTAAGAATGAGACTTCCGCCGCGGAGCTCAAGGGCGGCGTAGCGGTCAAGCCCCAGCGGCTTTCAGCTTCCAGGGCTTCGAAGTTGTGGAACCTTGGAGCGCTTTGTGATATGAAAGGTTGGGTGGTTCACCCTGCAAAAGCTGGTTTAGTTAATGGATCTAAGATCTACCAATGATTCCACCAAAGCCAGGAGGCTTGGGATGCGCCCTGGCGGGCCCTGGTCCAGATCGGATGGGAAAACCGGATTGTGCCATATTGCTACTACATGGGCAAATCAGCTCCAGTCATCATGGGATGAATGAAGTCTGAGCACCGGAAATGCTGATGTCTGAATTTACCATTGGACCATCCCTTAGTCCGTGCTGTTGCATCAAAGAAGTATACAGTATACAGTAAAGAAGTTCCTGTTTTTAAGTCTCTACACATCTTTTGTCCTCCTCTTGAATTTTTTTGCCAGAAAAAGGAGACCTGTCCACATCACCTCCAGAACATCCCTCTCTGCCAGAAACATCAAACATCCAAATGTCTGACAGCCTTGGCACCAATTATATGCAATAGTCGGCCGGGAAACAGAGGTTCGTGACGGTCCAGTTTGGATGACACAGTCCCCATCCGCAGGTAGTTGACATATGCCTATCTATTATATGGGCGCCCTGTACCATCTACTAAAATTACCAATGGTCAATTGACAAGGCAATGAATCGCACTCCCTATAGTTGCGAACGTATTGCTATGGCTCAAGAACCACCCCATCCACCGGACTGTTAACTGGAGATATCAATTAACAGTGGCGTAACACTGGTTCCTGGATCCTATTCTGAGCATCCAACGTCCTCCCTACCGTGCTATCTTCCCTTACAGCAGCAAATGCTGCGCTTGGACGGACTGGTGCACGAAGAAACAAACAAACGCACGCACACACACACACACTTGGAACTTATATACAGTACATATATATAGGGCAGTTTTGCACCCATCTGCAATTTTGCACCCATCTTGCTTGCTCTTGTCATTTCCATGTTGGGACTTGAGATATTATAGCTCACTCAGAGACTCACTCATTACTTTGTTTGCTTACTCGCTGCAAATTCCGAGCCTAATGAGTCTTCGTCGTTTTTCAGAGAACCGCCTCGGTCCGATTTGAGGGAGTCGAATTCCGCAGCTCGGGCACTGCTGCCGGTGCCCTGAACTGCCCAGACACAGGATCCGTGTGTCGGCGGTCAGCTTCTTGTCTCGGAGACCCGCCACATCTCGCAAGGCCTTCTGGGAAGAAAAGGAAAAGAGGCGGCGAGGTGTTTTGGACTGAAGGGCGAGATGTAAATGCATTCTGCTTCTGAGCGATATTCCAAACATCATGATCAGCAAAAACAAACAACACACCACTAAGCGCTCCATGCTGGATCCGCGTTTAGTCCTGATTGGTGTCTTTCTGCTGGACGAAACTATTTCATAGAGTTTCCACCTTTGTTATTCGCCCGAGCACTCTGGGAACTCACTATTGTATATTCACAAGTTGCTCTCTTGAGACTCGTCACCGTGGTAGAGTGTTATAGGTCCAGATCCCAAGATATCCTACATCTGGTATCCCTTCTTTCCGCTAGGTCCGCCAGGTAACAACAATAACACATTCAAAGAAACACTTGAAACGAGCAGTCCAAGCGGCCCGCAGAGGCTCATGCAGCTCGTCCACCACCAAACGGCGCCAATAGAACATCTCCTGAACCATCAGGTGGCCATACCCCCTGGAGGAACTATGGTTACGACCATTTTTGAACCTCCACACGAAATACATCAAGTGGACATGCAGTCAATTCCCTATATGTGGTAAAGCAAGTCAAACTCTTTCACTCTATACTGGTTCATAAGGCCCAATCACACTGAAGGCGTTTAGCTTGACCGATGGAGAACATCAATGGGTCACTTGTGACACAGGGCCCCCCACAAGGTGTCATCTAAACACAAAGGGCATCAACAGCTACCAAAGAGGTCCAGTCACGGTCCAGTCAAAGAAATGGACGTCTTCTTGAATTTGGCTCCTCATACGACGTTTAGAGGAAAATAGACTAAACATTACCAAACACGCACTAGTTGGGGGTCTCGTTGAGTATAGAACATGTTGTGCATGACTCATGCTGATGGTGCCAGTTGATGATTGCTAAATCCAGGGATCTTGATACACAAGCAAAGAGCCTAGGGCCACGTCACTGACAGGTGGTTCCTATGTTGCTGTGGATGACAGTAACACAATGCAAAACCCTTTTGAGGATAGTCACGGATGGTTTCCCGTCAGTTCCATCAAGCTCCAAGGCTTTGTGCACGGAAAAACTTGCAGCTCAAACTTCTCCAATGTTTGCACATGAAATCACACTAGACTTCGTAGTGTCGTAGGTCTACAAAGAACCATTCGGTAACACAGCAATGACATCAATCAAGAACGTTCCAGGAACTGTGCCTAACTTGCAGGAGGCAACAAAACAACCTACTCCCACCCTACAGTGTTCTACAGTACCATAAATTGTTGCGTTCCCCAGTTCATCGTACACCCTGGAGTTTTCACCGCCCTGCGGGGCCAATCAAACTAAGTGACCAAGGGTGGCATTGTGAGGTCGTCGATGTTGGAAGGTTCCTGGCAGAACAGCAATTCCAGGCATCAACGTTTGGAGAGTTGCGAATACGTGGTGACCAATGATTGAGTGGCCTATCTTAATTCTGGTGGCCATTGATTGGGCTGCTGGGCAAAGCCAAGCCAAAGGGATACTCAAAGAAGGGGATGTTCACAAAGCTTTTGCCACAAGGCTCAACGGTTCAACCACAAAAGTACTGTATATATACAAATCACACTTTGCTGAGAAGTGGTTTCAAAATGGTTTGTGACTCCAGCCTCGGCCACTGACCAAAAGACACATGCCCAGCCCCCAACCTTTAATCGCCAAACAATGATATTCTAATGTACCAATTTGTAGCCTGAACCCTCCAGACCTGCCTCAAAGCAATGTAGCTGCATAGTAGCATTGTTTAATTTACGTAGGTGTTTATAGGCTATAGGCTACAGGAAACACCAAGCTCTGGCACGAGTTATCAGAAGTCGCACCTCAAACCTCCACCGAACCTGCACCGAGTCTTCACCGCGCCCTCGCCTGGCGCAGCAAGGCCTCCGTCCGCTGGCGCAAGCGCCAGCGGCGCCGGATCAGCCGCTCCGAGGTCACCTCCGGAGACCTCACCGCAGCGGTGCGACCGTGCTTCCCAACTTCAAAAGACCAGAGCGGTTGGACCGTTTCAAGCTTGGAGTCTGAAGACCTGGCACTGGTTGAAAAAGAGGTCCAAAATGAAGCTAATTTTTGGCTGCACTTGTTGAGGCAAAACTCACAAGTTCCATGTACAAAACTAGCTGTTCCATTGCAATTTCCTAGAATAGCAGGAACTTGAATTTTTTTACCAATGCGTAACGAAGGGTTCTGGTTCAGTGTAAATAGAGCTGTGTTTGCGAGGCGTGTGGGACTGTGCTGTGCGTGCCAGCGTTCGCAAGCCGACGCGTGGACCCGCTAAGGCCGTGCAATTGGAGTAAGCTTTTGGAGGAGGTATCGAGGCATCGACGCATACCAACTCACTGTGCAGGTGGAACATTTTGTGAAGTCAGCACTTCGTGTCGCAGTGCCCTTGGGATTGGCTTTGCAGGATGGTGTTTGGAGGTGTTGGGTGTCGCTGTGCCATTTGGATTTTTTCTTGAAGGGGTAGCTTCATTCCAAACGCGTGTTTGCACGTGTTAAGGTGTGTTTTCGTGGCAAACGCAAAGAATCCGTGAGGTTCTGATGTTTGGTGGGGCTGAATGTGGCTGTGCCATTGGGATTGAGGGAGCTTTGATTGCGAAACTGCTTGGCCTGCGAGGATACCCTCACACGGAAAGTAGCTTCTGGTAGTTCTGGGCCTGGGCTTGGAGCTATAGCAACTTTGCAGTACAAGTGGGGAATGGGGAGTGGCTCCTGGAGATCCAGGCTTTGCGCGGCGAAATTACGTCCGCGATGTCGTTGCTGTGCCGCTTTGGCGCAGCCTCGGTGGAAAGTGCGTGGCTCCGTGGCTCCGCGCTATGGGGGACAAAGGAACATGCGTGCGTAAGGTGTAAACGTGGCGTGTCACTGGTGCAGGGATGATTTGTGGTGTCAACGAGGTGTGCGACAAGAGTCTCCGACAAAAAATGCCCCAGAACCTACAAGAGTGCTCACGGACTGTCCCACAAGAATGTCCTGGCAGGATGCCTCACAAGTGCCCTTTTAGAGGACCCTAGAAGAGTGTCCCAAAGGAATGTCCCGCAAAAGTTACCTACCAAAGTATCTCGCAAGAATGGCCTACAAAAGTGGCCCACAAGAGTGTCCTCCAAAGGCGTCGTGCAAAAGAATGTCCAGCAAGAGTGTCTTACAAGGGTTTCTTCCAAGAGTCTCCCGCAAGAGTGTTCCACAAGAGTATCCTACAAGGGTGTCCTTGCACGCATAGTGTTTTACAAGAGTGTTCCACAAGATGGTCCTACATGGTCCTGCAAGAGTTTCCCCAAGAGTGTCTGTCTCCTGCAAGAGTATTCAGCAAGAGTGTCCCACATGTGCGTGTGTGTCACACTCTGTTCCAAAGAGTTTCTGTTTTGTTCAAATCGCAGGGGACCAGGCAGGATGCATCGTCGCCTGGTCAACGAAGCTGGCGATGCATCCGAGGATATGGAAATGGGACGCCATTTCCACGTACCTGCTAAAAATTGTTGTTTGCGCTGTGACTCCACTTTTCCTTTTTTGTTTCCATGGTGGTTCTTCGCATGATATCCCCCAAAACAGGTTTCCTTAGCTTTGGTAAAGTGCTAGTGAGTTCGTTAAACAGTTCTGTTCTTCGGACCCTTTCGCCTTACCGTGTTTGCAGTAAAGTGCTAATGCAGTAACTAGCTTCCGCAGTCACGCAAAACTCTTGTTCAACATTTCAAGTGCGCGGACCCTTTCACCTTACGGTTCCATCAGCCATTTCCTGAGGAATTGAGTTATAACTGCAAACCCATTGTCAAAGTGTGTGCCGCTCTGCCTTTCCACTTGGGCGCAGGGTGTGATCCCCCGCAAGGGGGCGCTGTCTTCACTCCGGAGTATCGTGTAGCTGATTCAGCGGACTTTCTGCACGCGTTGGATTCTCTTAACAAGCCGCCGGGCTTCACGGTGTTTTTGAGACAAACCGCCGGGTCAACGGAGCATAAACCCCGACGTGTTTTCTACCCCAAACACCCCAACCCCTCCCACCCACTAATTAGGGTAACAGAGGGAAATGGTACTCGACACACTTGTGTGTCGGTGCCTTTCCCTCGTTCGTCCCTTTTCTAGTCTACTCTACCCGGGCGGTTTAAGACTAAAGTCCCGCTCCCTAACTATTGCACTTAATTCATTTCTGCTAAGTAATCAGTAAATCTAGACTGCTAAGTATTCATACACACACACGGACACACACATGTACATACACCTCCCTGCCCCCCGCTTTCTTTCCTGCGCTTTTGGTCGCTTCTTGGGCTTTCTTTTAGGCTTTTTAGGTAGTTCTTGAGGCTCGTTTCCCTACCCCAGTCAAGGGCAAAGTAGTCACTTTTCGCTACACCTATCTTTCTCTCTTGCTCTTTTAGCGCTGCTCTTGCTGGTTTTCTTTCTCTTGTTTCTAAGGCTTTTTAGGTGCCTATATAGGTTTTCTGCGAGAGCGCCGCAAAGCGGCTGAGTGTGTGTGTCACACTCTGTTCCAAAGACTTTCTGTTTTGTTCAAATCGCAGGGGACCAGGCAGGATGCATCGTCGCCTGGTCAACGAAGCTGGCGATGCATCCGAGGATATGGAAATGGGACGCCATTTCCACGTACCTGCTAAAAACTGTTGTTTGCGCTGTGACTCCACTTTTCCTTTTTTGCTTCCATGGTGGTTCTTCGCATGATATCCCCCAAAACAGGTTTCCTTAGCTTTGGTAAAGTGCTAGTGAGTTCGTTAAACAGTTCTGTTCTTCGGACCCTTTCGCCTTACCGTGTTTGCAGTAAAGTGCTACTAGCTTCCGCAGTCACGCAAAACTCTTGTTCAACATTTCAAGTGCGCGGACCCTTTCACCTTACGGTTCCATCAGCCATTTTCCTGAGGAATTGAGTTGACTGCAAACCCATTGTCAAAGTGTGTGCGGCACAAAAGCGTCTCCTTTTGGAAGAGTGTCGCACAAGCGTGTCAAGGAAAAGTCTCGCGCAATCTTTGCCTACCAAAGTGTCTTAGAAGAGCGTCACACCAGGATGTTCTTGAAGAGTCTTTGAAGAGTCTGTGAAGAGTGTCAAGCAATAGTTTGAAAGGTCGCTTTACGTGTTCGACAGAAACGGGTTCGTGGGCTCAATCACGTTGTCTTGGGGTGATCGTTTCATCTTTTCCCAGATTCGTCTCTCAGTTCCAAACCATCCGAAAACAATGAACCAATTAGTGGATGCGGCACCCTCAACAAGTGGATGCGGCACCCTCAACAGTTCAACATCACTCCAGCTGGCTAAATTCCACACAAGCCAACACAACCCAACACCATGTCGCGTCCATACTGGCCAAATCAATTGTTTTTTGGGGCAGGACCGCCCCTCTCCCCCTCTCCTTCAAAAGACCACACCTGCGTGCATGTGTGTCCTGTGTCCCGCATAAACAAATACATCTTGTCGTCGAGACACTTCTTGGTCTTCTTGTCGCTGAAGTCTTTGAGCTTTGGCTCAGGCCCCAGGCTTGGCACTCCAACCTCCCGGAAGCGCGGATTGTTCCTCGAGATGTGGGCGAATGCGCGAGCCGCCAACATGCGAAGTCCTTTTCCGTGGACGGACCTGGGGACCTCAGGGACCTAAATGATGCTGGAAATCTAGCCTTGAGGGCACAAGCTATCTCAAGCACCATTCTAACGCACCTACAAGCGATGGCCTCCAACCTAATAGCGATGACCTCCTGCTGGGTGAACCTGATTCCAATTCACCACATTTCGAAGCCAAGGTACTCCAAGTTGCCCCACATGCGATGGAGCGCCTCGATGTATTGTTTCTTCTGGCACCACTTCCTCAGAGCTCCAAACCGGCCTGGGGTGTTCTGGTTGGCTTCCATGTTCGCTTGTGGGTTGCAGGATGGGACAGTCTTTGCCACCATTTTCGGCTTTGGGATTCTTAATTGAACTTCGTTGTCAACTCCTCCACATGGTGAAAAATCATAAAACAAACTGATATGGGCGTTCAATCATCACAGTACCTTGTTTCATTTCATGTCCGAATGCTGTTATAAAAACTATCTCCCCATGAAAGGGCACCAAATGATCAATATCAATCAACCCGATGGCTCTGAAGCACAGAAGAACAGAATTGAATCTTCATAAATTGAACGCTCTGAGGCGAAGGAGCCAAAGTGAATCTTACAAGTTTATACAAGTTTCATGTCATCACATCATATATAGGTTGATCAATTCAGAAGGAAATCGGGGTTGCATCCCCTCATCAAGCTGGTTCTTGCAAGGGTACCATTGCCAAACCCACAACTAATCCTGGGCCGTGTGTGAGTCCACATGACTTCCATACCAGGCCGGGACGAGCTGTTGCGAGTCGGCTGTCCGCTGGCCGGGGAAAGAAGCGCCGGAATGGCCGTCTACTGGAAGCGTTGCCGCCAAAAAGCTCGTGTCTACGGGAGTGTCTTTTCAGGCACAAGAACCAGGCACATGAAGCATCATGAACTTGGTTCACAAAGGTGTTGATGCACCCAATTAGGCATACTTCAGACTGGATCTAGGGACCTATAGCAAGGACCGACTTAAACGTTCAACAAAAAATAACATGCAAACCCAAGTGGATCCGCATCGGTCGCCACGCCGTTTCGTTCGCACCGGCCGTCAGGATCGTTCGCGACAGACGCGGTCGGTCGTCCGGATCGATCTCGCGGCGCGACGTCCGATGTCCACGGTCAGAAGAACAAAGGTTGAAGAATTCCTGGTTCGACGATCCCAAAGGATCCCATAGGTACTGGTAGCAAGAAGCATGCTTACTAGTAGCAAGAAGCTACTACGTAGGTGGAGGCCATCGCTAGTACCCCAGGTGACGGGTCCTTGTTTTTCACTGGATCTTCAAACGGCATAAATGTTGGCAAGCATTTTACAGTGAAAAAAAACGTAATCAAAACAACACCTGCCGTTTTTAGGGGTTGCAAACATGTGCTCAAAATCCATGGGCGGGGAAAGACGCCGTTTGGACTCGTAAAGATGCTGTTTTGAAGCCAAAATGTGCCGCTTCTTTTTGGATTCTGCCGGTTTCCGCTGGTGAAAATGAAAATAATACCGCAGCAACTAGTAACAACTGCAGTTTTTCTTGAAGGAGCAATTATTTGAAGCCGTTTCAAAGATCCAGGTATAGTTTAACCTCTGGACAACAACAAGAACCAACAGCTCCACGGTCCGCTCTGAGCGTCTTCCGGGCTTCCTCGTACACTTTGGATGCAGGAATCACCTCATCTCGCGAGTCGGCGACGTCCGCACGTCGTCGTCGAAGCGGAGCCATCGTCGTCTCATGCGAAAGAGAGTGAGGACTCCGGTGTAGTACAGCATCCAATGAATCACAAGAAAGAGCAAGTGAGGCATGTTCAAAGCATGGAACAGGAAGAGTGTGAAGAAATTTGAAGAAATATTCATAAATATTCTGACTAGGGGATTCATGGGAATTCGAGCATCCTACAGTGAACTAATCTGTTCTGAAAAGAAGAGAGTGTCAAGACCAAAATCATGGGCCCAAACAACAAGTGGGAGATCAATTAAGGCCCTTTTCTTAATGCTCGGTTCATCTCGGTTCCTTATCATGGACACTTCAAGGTGAAGAGGGCTTGAACCTGCTGTGCAGCGTCAGAACCCTCCATTGGAGGGTCCAATATGGTCCAATTTGTTAGGATTTCCGCATTTTAAAGGGCTTAGGGGAGTTAGGGTTTGGTTCGGTTACAGGGTAAGGGTTTCCAATTGGTGCAATGGATTAGGGTTTCTCAGAAGCCCTTCGACTCTGGGAAAAGGTCCTTCGTTTGACTTGGACAGGGTGCCACATCCGTGGGACCCTCCAACCCAGCCGCGGCATCCAAATGCTCCTGCCAGTTACTTGTGGTTAGTGTTTGGTCAAAGCTGTAGCCCAAGCACACTGGCTTGCAGATGTTTGTAAATGAACTGCCATCCCCATGATTCATGATGCGTCAGTTTCCACGCTACAGAACCACTGATTAATCAACCACCGCTACGGTCCGCACGGTCAGCGCGGGCCGTCCACACTCGTGTCCTGATACTTCACGGAGCTCAACAGACGCAAGCTCACCAAGACGATGTCGGCCGTGCGCAGCTGCCGTACGGTGCATTGCTTCAAGGTCGACAGCGAGGCGATGGCCACCGTCTGCGAGGCGACAAACCGATGGGCGGCGAAAATGGAAGGGGCGACAGCTCAGTAAATGGAGAGCAGAAACAAAACTGATTGGGGCATGCTGATTGGACTACTGGTTGGTAAGTTGATTGGTTGGAAACAGGCCGAAGGTCACCCTTCCAGTCAACGTGGTGTCAAAATCAAAGAAACACAAACATACACAAACTGACTACCTGAGTAATTGTTTTTTTTGGGGGTATTCACTTGTGACCCACACACACAAAGACAAACACACACACAGGAGGAATGGTCAAAACCAACTGACCCCTCAAAAGAAATTCAGATTCTTGGTGAGTTCCTATGATTGCAGTCACTTCCCTATCTCCAACTAGCCAGCAACTGCATGGATCATCTCTCTGTCTTAATGTCGGAGCTTTCCACCTGCTCACGCAGGGAATCGATTCCCCAGAGAGGGCACTCTAGAAGCCAATCGGGGGGTTGATAACCACGCTATGCTCGAAAAATACTGCAAATACCACAAGCATTCCAGTGAGTCTTCTCAGGGAAAAGGCCATTTCAAACAGAATTTGTCATTTTCTGAAGGTTTACTAGACAGCTGCTTTCTTCAAAGCTCTTGATAATTAGAATTCCACTCTCTTCCACAGCCTCATCTCTGTCACATGTATTCACATGTAAGACTACTCATACAACAAAAAGAATTGGGCAGTCGTGCGTTGTTCTGTGCCCCCAAAGGGCCGGCCTTGATTTCAGGAGACAGGAACTTCTTGATCTCGCCCTGCCACTGATCAAACCTTGAAGGGCACGGGTTTGGGTCGCCGGCGGCTGCAGCATTTCACTGTACAAGCGAAGGCGGTGGAACAGCGTTTGGCTACTTGTTTGGCTTTCGGTTGGTAGAGGATACATCAGAAAGCACCAATCGAATCCCCCAATGCAGTTTTTATCCACACAATCGGATGGGAAGAGACTACCCCCAGCGAATCCAGCCAATCGACTGAACATCGTTCAACGACATTAAAAAAATGAAGAAGCGCTCGAAACGTTCACCTTGCAACGCAGCAACATTGTTTCATATTGTTTCTATGTGTTTATTATCTGAACAAACAAACACTTGATGTCTTTGGTCGTCTCCAGTGACTCCAGTCTCCAAGCTGCAGATTCGGTGGCAGCATCACCAACGTTGCCCTGGAGCGCAGAAGTTTCTGGTGTATGCTGGGGAATGGCATGGGCGGCGAAGGCGTCAAGGCAATCAATGCCAAGACTGAGGCCGTCTTCCCATAGCCCACCTTGGTATCCAACAGTCAGCAGAACTCTCAACTGATCTAGAAAAGTCTTCGATCGTGCAACACTTCAGTTCGTCACAATGGGCATGAGCCGTAGAGAGTACTAACCACAAAGGACCATGGTGTTTTTGATGGGTACAAGTAAAAATCAACATCACGGTTCAATCTGAAGCAGGGTTGGTTGTTGTTGACCACGCTGTGCGGGAACCCTCTCCATCGAGTCGGGCATTTCACCAATCTAATCGATCTGGCGCTCTCCAAATAACCTGCGAAGAGACACGGGTAGGAACAAAAACACACACTTATGACTTTGCATACTGAACTGGAAGCGGTGCCACACGCCAGCCTAAGTGAAAAACCTAAGAAACCAAGGCGAGTAAAGGGAAAACTCCACCAATCTCCAAAGCTGAAAGTTCTGAAGTCACGGTCTCCAAAGCTCAACGACGGTGAGGTCAGCACTAGACAATTACTGCAAAACACAGAATTGGAACAGCTAGTCCATTACGTAGGTTTCCTTCCAAGCAGGTACGTCAATCCGGCGTCCCGGATTGATTTCGCAGATGCAACACTGGCGTCTTCGTTGGTGCCAGTCCAGTGTGCATCCCTGGCACCCCCCTGCCAAAGCAATTCAAAAGAATCCCTGTGACTGCAAGGGGCACACACACAACCTCAAACAGTGTCACCTCCATCCAAAAATACAAAACTTATATACCCCATACTACGCCATATACTACAGTCCGTCAACATCTCCCTTTTGGAAAAGAAACAGCTGCTACCGCTGCTCGACCACTTCCTTCGGGTGGTCCTTTGGGAGTCGCACTGCCGAGGCGCGGCATCTGCCAGGAGTCCTCCCTTCGCATCAGCGAACAAGCGTTCCACCTGCGCAAGCGAAAAAAGGACCCCACGAAACCACATGGGCCCTGAAGATCACCAGGGTGTGCCAAACGTCCAAACGAAACCTGTTTGCTCTATTACAGAATGCACGTGTGGGATGTTGAGGGCTGACACAAGCTGCGCCGTATGACAACCACACTGGGCAGTGTCTGGCTCCTGCAAAAAGAGTTAACATATGACGTCACACATGCATGCACCTCTAGTTAAACCAGCTAAATTGTGAGTGCCCCTAATAAGGAACGACCCATGTGCCATCCGGATCATGCATCACATATCTCCCCTGCCAGCTCAGACTGCAAAAACAACTCCCACCCTCTGCCTTCAGTTGCACGCTGACATCCTTGGGTTGCCCGCGGTCACTCGGTGATGGAAAACTGAAAACCCCCTGCGTAGGACGTCCTACACCTGCAGGATCCTGCTGCGTAGGAGTTACTTGGACCCACCTCCAACCTGCTTTTTCAAGCCAATCAGAAAGGTCCAATACCATTTTGGATTGTGAGCAGAAGAGGCCACGTGTCGGTCACGCACACACAGCATAGAGACTTGACTACATCTTCGCAAGCATTGGAATCTTTTGCGTTGCGGATGGACCTGACCAACTCTCAGTAACGCTTTCATGAGTCAGCCAGGAACATTCCAGCAGAGTCCTGTCTCTGCACCAACACTCTGGCCATTACGCATTTTCGTATCTCTGTGATGACCCCCAAGAGTCTCCAGGTGTCTTTCTCCCCACATCTCCTCCCACCAAGCGGCCGATTTCCCCATCTGTCGACTCAAGCGCTGCACGGACACGAAGCCGTGAAAGGCCGTGTCGTTTTGGGCAGCTCCGCTGATGGCCACACCCTCTCGACTGGCCATCCAGAAAACCGTCCTGACCGGTGAAGTGGCTTGGGAGTGTGCCGAAGTGTGGTATGGACCAATCATGTGTCTGGAAAGCAGGGGAACTCAACGAGAAGTTCTGGGTACACATACAGGGATGATTTTGGGGTGTATGGAAGTTATCTTTGCTGGCTTGCAATTTAGGTGGTAGATGGTGGTAGTGTGTCTTTGTTTAGGGGTTGATATTAACATGCGAGCAAGGGAGGCGTTTTGTCACAACCTATAGCATCCATTCGGCCAGTCACATCAGGGAATTGACGATTCTTGCCCTCATAGTTAGATGTTGGTTTGCCTTCACAGCTGGACTTCAGTAAGACTTAAAGTATGTTGGCCTCCGTGGCATGTGGCAGCAGCGACGAACAAACTGCACTTGGCCAGATTCCGAGAGCCACCCCGTCGCTCACAAGCAGTAACGATCGCTTGAAGAGGAACATGGATGTGGCATGATGTGGGAGATCCTCAAAACTTAAAATTCAGTCGGTTGGAATCCATGTGTCCTACGTGTTGAACAGAAACAAACCACTTACAGTACCGTATACCTGGATGCTCCTCATGGTCAACGAACCAACGTCAGCTGTTTCTGTCGGCTTCGTTCTGTCGACACGTTTGCCGGTCCCAGGCTCCTCCGTTGATTGTGATGGAGTGGCAGGAGGAACCGGGGTGGAGTTGCAGGAACCTGGAAGACACAGAACTGCCCAGGATGGGACGCAGTTGGGAGATCGAAGCAGCAAGGGACTATGCAAGAGTTTCATCACTGGTAAAGGCTAAAATGCAACTCTCTTCTCTGGAGCATACTTGCGATGAAACACTCATGTTTTGCGATGAAACACTCGTGGTTCACCTTACATGATGCGCGCGTGCTGAGTGTTCGATAATGCTACCCCAAGGTTGCCCAAACAAATTTGCCAAACCTTATCCCTTGCATTCCTGGAGGGTTGGTTCTGTGCAAACAATAAATAATGGCTGAATAACAGTGCAATACAGTGCATGATGTTGGTCATTTCCAATGCACATGAGTCAAGAAATGCACTTTAAAAGAGAGTGGGCGCAGTTGTCTTCAATCAACTAATGGGAGAACTGCCTCAGCTATAGCAGCGCAAGAGAGGAGGGAGAAGCGCACAGCGCCCGTCCTCAGCGAACGTGGTCAAGCTCTAGAACTTGACCCATCCCCTATGTCTGTAGAAAAGTCTGAACATGTTTACATGTTACATGTCTCATGGCCACGCTTGCCGTTGTGATGCCGGTATGCGATGTCAACCGCTCCAATTCGAGCTTTCCCGGTTTCGCACTGTGTGAAGCTGTCGACATGGACAAATGAGGAACAATGGATCTTGCAAAAACAAAAGACCTCCTCTTCCTCTGCAAACGGAAGCCTCTAAATACCCGTCAATGTCACTGAGAGGGTCTCCCAACTCAGAGGGACAAACCCTGGGGGGGTCAATGTCTACTGGCCACCCCAAGTTCAGCGACGTGACGAACTTAGCCCATCGACTTGACTTTGTGGGGTTTCACCCCCCTATCGCAGAAGTCGAACCAGTCAGTCAACGTCGACGTCGACGCCCACGTTCGACCCTTCGCTAGTCCGGCACCGAGGGAAAGTACCGTGACCGAAGAGAGACTTCGGACGGCCACGAAAAGGCCAAGTTCGGTCACAAGCAGAGACTCAAAAAGGGTCACTGTGAAGGTCCCGGTACTTAGATGTGGCATACGTTCGCTAAGATCGTAGAAAATGGATGCTGAGATCTTTGAATGAAATTGCAACTCGTACCGCGATGTTGTGCAACCAAATCGAACCCGTCAACTTAATGGCAAATAAATCTAGAAACAAAAAACAACCTTAAGAACCATTTGCTTTGTAGGAGTTTGCTCCGGAAACTTGTGAAACAGCCAAAATCCTTCAGTTCCACAATACGTTCCTAACATGTACAATAAATATGTGGATACCAACTAAAACGCTTCTAAAATCTTCTAATAAATCAACAATCCAACAATTCCCATGTTTTGTTCCCCAACTTCCTCCAACCTCTACGTACAGAGTGTTTTCTTCGTCCGAGGTGCACGTCCTTCATCTCCGGGAGCACCTCCGCCTGACGTCGCCGCTTGGAGGGCCGCGAGGATGTGGCACCGCCGCCAACCGCGTCCTCGGTGCGAAGAGGTGGATGACGGTTCGGTGGTGGTAGGTGGTAGGTACTTAGTATCGAACATGGACCAAATATGATCAAATAGCTTGAAGAGGTGAAGAAACCAACTGCTTGGATGTTGAAGTCTTTAGTAAATATAGAGATGAAACACTGGGAGAACCCAGTTGCACTGGGCAGCTTCGTTCTGGCTGCAACTCTTGGCACCATTGCAGTCTGTCTTGCTTTGCAAAACCTTTTCTAGCAAGGCATCAATATGTATGTTGTTCTTCTTTAGCGAGCCAGCCCATCGTGTGAACGCATTCCTGTCTATTACCAGCACCTCCTGGTTCTAAATCTGGTGAAGGACAACGTGCTATAATATATATATATATAATTTTCACTGTTCTGAAAACTATGCAGTTGCAAATTCCATGAGTAAACACTCAAAGTAAATAGTCATTGCCCTCCTCACGATTATGGAACGCGTCAGCGGCGTCATCAAACAGAAAATACACCACTAGTAGCTCATGTCATTTCCAGCGACCAGGCACTGCCTCTTCGTCAGGTTCCTGGCGACCAGTTTCTGTCCGCACCACCGGGGCACCAGTCCCGATGTCTGTCCAGTCATATGGCTGAGAGTCAAACCAGGACCCTCGGTGGTTTCAGGGGAGAAGCGGTGTTTTGACTCACTTGAGCATCAAAATGAACATCAAGATGTACATCAATAAACATAGATGAGATCATTTGAGCATCGCAAAACACATGTAGCCTAAGGGCATCACCGAAATAAAACATTCGAATGGGTCGGCTCAAATAGTTTAAGTATGTTTAAGGACTGAGGACACTATACATCCAAAGAATAATCCTTAAACATCCTTTCAGTCCTTTACTATCCTTTACTTAGATGTACAACATCAAAAGGATCACGCAGCTTGGAGCATCCCAGCATCCCTGAATCCGGGTCACCAGGACAGTCACAAGATAAACCTGCTAGACGAAAGGCGAGGTGGCGAGGTTCTAAAGCCGAGTCAGGTTCTGTTTCTTATACTTACTATCATACTGCTGGCTCAAATGGGTTTGGGAACTACACCAGCAACAAAAGAACGCCTTTTCCCGACCGCAGCATCGCGGGGCACAATCTGGCAGGCCTCTTCTGCTTCATTCGGGCCATCATCCTGGAAAACCCGCATGCAGTCGGAAGAAACCGGAATGCTATCAAGCCTCGGAATGTCGTTCAAAAGGCCAGGTGCATGTCGAGAGACAAAACCATGGTAGCCATAGCCATAGCCTTGTATTGAATTCAATCCGGATGTGGTTGAGTGAAACCTCTAGAGAGCCAAACAAAACACGGAACCATCCAGCGTTTGGAAGCAAATACAAACTTTTACTTGGATTCAGCCTGATTCAGCTGCTGAACAAAGACCATGTGTTCATATATATGTGTTCTATTCTTTTCTGCATCCAAATCTCCCACCATGCAATTGAAAAAAACAATGCCCACATCTTCGGAGTTTTGAGCCCACTTTCAGCCCACCACTCACAGACTCCTTGTCAATCTCTTGCTCTGCATTTGCCTCGTCGCGCAGCGTGCTGTGCCCGTCACGTTCGCGAAACGTGAAGAAGAAACCAATCACATATGACGTGGTTACTTTGAACCATAAGCTTCCACGACTGCAGTTTTGGCTTCCGCGGGCAAGTTGGAGTTTACAAGTTTGTTAAAACGGTTCATGAGAGGTTTTTGACGCTGCTCGTGTGGAGATGCCTGTTCCACCAATTCCATGGAACACAGCAACAGGGGGCGTGGCCGGGGAACCATATCTGAATTCACCTTTTTGTATACCCACAACCCACTAAAAATGGGACTAGCAAACTAGCAGTTTTCTAGAATGATGCAAGTCTTCTTGTCCCCGACTGTATTGTGAAAGAGCGTGACTGAGCATTACAAAAACATACCAGTATTGGCAAATATCAAAGAACTACTGTATCACATACGTTATACATCCCCACATGCTTTTGACATATTGTTAGGTCAAAATGTTCACACGTATCCAGGAGCCTGTCTGCAACTTGAGAGATCGACCCAGGACAACCCAGAAATCATCTGCAACAGCGCAAGTGCGGTGCGGTGCCTCACCATCATCTTTCAGCGCATTGGTGACTCTGACGAAGGCCTATGCGAGAAAAAAAGATGTGTCCTCTACACGACTACAGCACCGGCACCTTTGATGTGTCCTCCGTAGTGTCCTCTAAATGGCTTAGTTTCTGTCACTGTGCCACTTGAAGGGGATGATGAGGATGACACATACATCATTGACTGATGATCTGTCGTTGCTATTAAAGGTAGCTTGGCAAGCACACGGGCAGTGCCTCCACCCGCAACTGCCGACCGAATCCGATGCATCGCCGCTTAGCGGTCAGGGACGTGCTCTGACAGTGATTAACTGACCAAACACATCTTCCCTGGCTCCTCTACTACTTGAACCTCCAAAAGCTCCTTAAAAGGTCAGAACCGGATTCTTTTTTAGCCGAAGGTGGGCAGTCCGAGTGAACTGACGTTTGGGTTCTCATCATTTCAGTCACTCAGTCAGATTGGTCATTTTGGACCCCTGGATAAATTGACTGTGGCTCTAGATGAAATTATCAATTATCAACTCTTTCAAAAGCCAGCAGTGTGCCACAGTGAAGGACCCTCAAAAAGTATGTCAAGTGCCGGACATCCTCCAACATTTACTGCTCATCAATGAGTGATCAAACGGACGGTTGATGAATCCCAAATGCAAAACATTCTTTTTCCGAATCCTGCCTTGCTATCGAGTCTTTCTCACAGGCAACCGCCCGGGCCCCTCCCGAGGTCGCCAGTGCCTTTAAGCGGTCGCAGGGAAATCCAGCCGCATATTCCGCCACCTGTGTATTCCGCCGTGGCAGGAGGCTGAACGCATGTGAGGAATGCGAGACAAAGCCAGAAGAAAGAACAAGGTGTGTGTGTGTGTGTTACGTATCTATTAAAAGTGACAAATCGTGCTGTTTGAGCACACAAGGGGTCTCATGACCTGATTCCAATTGAACTGTGGAACCTTGGACTGACGGTCTTAACAATTTACAGTATTTTTAAGGCATAATTTATACTAAACTGGTCCCAAGCAGTCAGCTTACCCCTACCCTACAAGAACCTGTCAGTCTTGGAACCACCCTCTTAGTACACACAGTAGGGTATTGTCAACAACCTGCTAGTTAGCTCAGTCGAGTCTAATCTTTTAATATGACTTATGCAATGCATCCCTGGTTGGCTCATGTGAAAGAGATTTCAACGATGTCAGCACCAACCCCTCATAAACACTCCAAAGCCGTCCTCGACTCGACATCGCACAAAATGGATCAACCAGTTTCATGCATGAATCAGATGGGCTTGGTCGAGCTGGAGTTAATATACTGTAATATATATATATATACCTTTCATCCCTGGGCTTGAGGTCACTTGAAGAAGCTGGTAGAGAGATCGATAGATAGATAGATAGAGAGAGAGAGCACTTAGTTCATTGTTTGATCCACAACCAAGTGGCACCAAACCACACCACTTAGTATTGTATGTAAACATGAAAGCTCCGGTCAACGGGTGGGATGGTAAGGCGATATGCCGAGTACAATGCCGGGGTTGGGAGGCGAAACACGACCACACACATGTAATTAAAAAACTAAATGATTAATTATTCAGTTGGATTTAGTTACCTTATTTATGTCAGATACCGGTAAGTCTTCTATTCCCTTTCTTGTTGTTTCCTTCATATATATATATATAATTTAATTATATAAACAATTATAAACCACATAGCACCTGCCTGGACGTAGCGCCTACGCCTCGGAAGCTGAGCTCGAAGTCTCCTAACCTCGACCTAACGTCTATGGAGGTTAGCTCGAGACGCAGCTTTGACTTGGCTGACCTTAGAAGACTTCGTAAGGGGTTGGGTCCGACTTAGCTAAGTCAGAGTCACAGCTAAGTCTCTGTAGTTTGGACTTATAAGTCCGAGCTACGTCAAAGCGAAGTCCCAGCCTTGCCCACACAACATGAACACTGAGAGATGAAAAAACTGACATATATTGGCCTTTAGATAAACATCTACGCATCAGAATTGGTCAGATTTGACACTTGTAAGTCGAAGTTGGTCACGCCACTGCGGCCCAAGCAGTGGCGTATCTATGCATGTTCTTACCAAGCATCATTTGCCGAGCAATGGCTAAGTCAACTAAATCCTTACCTAAAACATCCTAAATCTAAGCGTCTTTAACACATATGTTGATAAATCTAAGTTAGACTTACTTAAGGTTTGCCAACCTACGTCCGGGCAACTAGACAAACTTCTGTTGAATGTCCCAAATATCATGACTTATTCACGGTCACTCCAGACATGTCGTGAATCACCCGATTTCTGGGAAGTATCAAAAGTGCAACTCGCCTTCGTCACCTGCGCCCTTCGGACACCATGGAATGCCAGTTGCCTTGAGGATGGAGGCGATGGGACATTGCAGATCCAGTTTGTGCTGCCTGGCTTCGACTCGTCCCCTGATAAAACCCGGAGGCGTGGGTTTAGGGGAGGCTGCAACGCTGCGGAAAAGTTCATCGATCAAGGGGGCCTGGTGGCCAGAGTTCAGGTGGGTTCCCCGCCTTGGGTGTCTCTCAAAAAGGGGAGGACCTGGAGTTTGCCAACGCTGGAACTTGCAAGATAATACACCTGTGCAGCTTTTTGGAAGGGTGTACCACGACAATGTTGACAACCTTCAGTGCAAGCAGCGTAGTCAGTTCTCTGCTGGAATGGCTGATGGATAATAAACTCTATAAGCGCAGGCTGCATGGCCTTAATCCGCCTCAAAACGAAGCATACAGTAGATCAAACATCAAGGTCCCTTCGATGGCATAACCAAAAAGTTAAAATAGGGTCCTGCAGGAGCTGACGGATGACCGGAGAAAGCCCTTTCAATCGTCCAAAAGCCTCCTATGGTGACCTGCACCAAAAAAGAGAACATTGCAGGTGTTTTTTCCCCAAATAGCTGAAAGCTGTAGGGGTTCTTAATGGTTCTTACTTCTCAATGGGTGGCGTTTTGCTCCACCGCTGCCACTGCTGCCTTGTCTCCCTACTTGTCCTTTGTATGCTGCTTCTGCTCCTGCTGCTGCCTTGTCTCCTTGCTTTTTTTCTCCCCAATTGTCTCCACTTGTCTCCGCACTTGTCTGACTGTGTGATCAGCTTTTTGTCCGCCGCTGCTGCCTCGTCTCCTTATAACGTGTCCTCCCCATTTGTTTCCTTACATGTCATCCCACTTGTCTGCCTGCCTGATTGCTTTTTGTTGGACCCACTGACTGTCACTGGAAGTGCTCAGGGCTCTTGTTTTGAATCACTATGAATTAATACAAGTACTTGTTTTTATCTGAGGACTATGCCGGTGTCTACAACAATTACCCTCCATCCAATAAACCTGGAAGTGGAGGATGGCCTGTTGCAAGACTGTTTTCCTCTACGATTTTCCATTTCCATTGAGGGAGAAACATGTTGGGGGGCCAAACCATGAACATCGCAGTGGGTTTGACCATCCAGCCTGGCCTAGTCAGTGAGATGTTCATCTGAAGGCCCAGATCAGCCCCCCTTCACCTGGCGCGCGAGCTGGGCGATTCTGTGCGCTGCGAGTCCAGGTCCTATGTCGCGCCCCATCGTTTGGAGACCAGGTCCCTTTCTTTCGAGCCCTTCAGCTGAAAACAGGTTGTGTTAGAAAGCTGTGCAGTTTGCTAGGCAAAGCAGAACAAGCAAAATGACATGAATCTTATTGGCATCAAAGATTTGCTAAACAGCATCCACGCAGCCCAAGAGCACTGAGTCATCTGCGTCTATCAAATCCGGCAAATGTTCATGCATGGCTGCATGATACCAATTTGCAAATTTTCAAGAGTCAAAGAACACCAAACTACTGCACTTCATTGCCAAGATTACAGCCGGCCCCCGAACCGTGCTTGATTTTGTGCCAAGGTGCTATCTCGAAGACCTTTGGCTTGGCAGTTGAAGCATCCTAGCCCACTCCATCCCATGTCCAGGAAGCAGGGTAGATTATGATGAATCATGTGGCATACCACATCATACCACATCAACGGGGACGGGAGGACGGGACCAGCTTGAGACCTCAGTTGAATCAAAGACCCTCGCAAGCCTGTCAAGTCACACACCCCAAAGCTGCAGGCCAGCTGATGCTAGTGAGCACCAGGTAAATCTTCACCCCAAGGTTCAGCAAAAGAGCTAACGAACTCTTCTGATGAACATCACCCCAACACCCTCTTTGCTGAGGTCCAATGAAGCGGCTGCTCAAAAAAATAGATCTCAAATGGATGCACCACCGGCCATCGGTGGTCAAAGACCACAGAGTCTCCATAGACAACATTGCCCAAATACGATGCTTATCAAGCAACGTGTTGAAGTTCCATTGCTGAGGAACAAAAACATGTATGAGTCCATGTGATCCAAATCCAACCAATCAACGTGGTGGATACCAATCATTGACCACCAATTCAGAGTAGAAGGTGTCTTTTTCACTGCTGAGACCAACTAACTAACATGCTTGAAAAAAGACCCAACTCGCACGCCATCTAAAAAGCCCCCAGCTCGCGACCCCGTCCTGCACTCCACGGGTGCGGTCGAGCTGCCCACAACGATGATCCCTGGGCGCCTCGTCGTAAAACGGCGCATCGATGTAACCGTGGAGCGAAGCACACAGAACAATAGAACTAATAGAACCCAAACATTACCCACCAGGGTGAGAGTGTTGTCTCCCCAAAATCTTCAAAACCTGGATAGTCGATAGACCGATCTGTTTTTCCCCTTTTTGTTTAAGAAATTACAGTATCACTCCCACCCCGAAAAGGCCATGGCCGTTCCTCGCATGGCTCAACGGCCACGGCGAGCTCGCCCGCCGCCCTGATGAGGGCGATCCTTTCGACTCCGCGGTCGACCCCGGGCCTGCCATCCGCTGCCGAAAACCGGACAAAAGGCCAATATTGCAACCAGGTTTGTAGTCTTTGTCCCCCAAACACTCAAGGAACCAGGTCACCTTTCAAGGAAGTTCTCTGGCGAGGTGGTTCTTGGGGTATGGACATGGAGATGTTTGGAGAAGATTCGAAGATGATGTAAAACACAATCAGTGGTTGTTGACGTCCATTAATGAATGATCGAATTTACATTTTACAAAGAAAACATCTGGGAACATCTGAGTAAAATCTGTGAACGTCCCAACAGGTACGAGTATAATCGAGTATGTATATATAAACAACATATAAACAATGTGGAGTCTTTCTACAGCCCAAACAGGCTTGTTCCAACAGTCGAGGCACCTCGTGTCTGTTCAACGTCCGAGCGGCTGAACGGAGCGGGTTTCGCCCGCGAGCTTCCCGGGTGTCCAGCCATTGGTTCTGCGGGGCGGGCAAGTTGCGCTCCAAAGCGGTCCGAGTTGCGGCCCGAGGTGTGGGAGGGGGCGGATGGAAGATGTAACATGCTGTACTTAATCTCCGAACGGCCTCATGGAAGTGGAGTTCACCACCTGTTTGTAGTGAATTTCATGGTCTTCCATGTGAGTTTTCGGGAGTGTAATGTCTCTGCAAGGTTGCCAAATTCAAGACATATCCAAACTGCCATTCTTGGTAGTGGCAAGGTAGCCAACTGTCAAGCGTGCAAAAAGGACAACTGGATTGTTAGGGAATATTCATGTCCGCTTGTACATTGGATAATGTATACAATATAACTATAAACAGTTCGAACTTCCATCTCACCACTGAGATCAATAATCAAGCACTGCAATACACCATCAACATCACCTGGCACAATTTCCTTGCTTTGCTCTACCCTACGACAGACCCAAAAACCATTTCCTGCACGTGTCCAGGTCTTGGGCAACACCCACATTGCGGTGGCACAAACCCATTGGCCTTGGTTCCAAACTGCCTATCTACAGTCCATTCTGTCGCTCGTATCACAACAACGCGAGTCGCGAACGAGCTGGATCCCGTGGATCCGCTGGCGGTTGCGGATCCAAGGGAGCACCCAGAAAGCACGGATTCTGGAGGAAGCTTGCTGAACAAAAATGGTTTGCCAAATCATCACTACCAAGCCTTGTTTTTTCAATTATACATCCATCCCCAAGTCCCTGGTTCACGCTCAAACCGAGAAGAGCGCTAAACAAAAAAAGGCTGCAATCTGATACCTTCTGACGTATGTAGTACAACAGTAAAAGCCACGAGTATTTGGAGAACTGGAGGGGCGGACTGACTATCAGGACATACCGACCTACCCAAACATACCCCATATTTCACAAACTGATCAGCAGCAATTGACAACATTGCCTAGGCACCAATCCAAGAAACAGCTGGAGCTTCACAAATGTGCAGGAACACCATCAACAAAGTCCAAGGCACACATCCTTCGCAGAACCAGTGGCACCTGCGTAGGATCAGAATCAGCACGGAATTTCACCCAGAAAAATTGTTCATGATATATATATATATATAATGATTCAAAGTTGTTGCAAGAATTATATAATCTTACTTGGGAAATCATGATTGAAGCCTTGTTTTCTTGGTAGCGAATGGAATTGAGGGATTTCTACAAAACACTCGAACACACCATAACACACTCAATCACACACAACACCATTGAACGCAAGTCACCCAGAATCCAGTAATCAAGAATAGCCGAATGCCCTATTACCAACCAGCAGCTGCCTAGGGTCTAGAGATTTGCAGGCATAGTCAAGATGGTGAGGCCAGGTCTTAATTAACTCTAAACAATGAGGAGAGCGCCATCTGCGGCGCCTGACAATGGATGTCTGCTTCACCCTCATTCGGAAGTCCCCTATGACCTCCAGCTTCTCCTGCCCCAACGAAACGCCGATCCAAGACTCTCCACATGACGCATGAATCTGGATAACTACTGCTGCAGAAATAACTGTTGCTTCTGCTGCTACTAGAACTACTAGTGCTCCGATTAGAACAAATTGGTGGTCAAAGTCAAAGGACTTGAAATCAGCCCAAACTGTACCATCAGGTACTTCCGTATATTACTCCACTTCCACTGCTACAAAGAGGCCAAAGTAGCTCCCTGCCAATAGAACATGTATTTTCCATTCATTTTCCAGCCTATCATTTATAAGAATTTGACACGCCAGCGCATACTTCCCCCCCCAGCACATACGCGCAGGGAACCCTCTCCCGTTGCATCCGGACCACGGTCCTGCGGCGTCAAGAGCGATCGTCGGTCCACCACCTCAGGATCGGAGAGACGATGGGTGAGAGCGGTGAGACCGATCGGGGAGATGTCGGACATGGGAGATGGACTCCTTCAGTCCTTTGGCCAGGTTGAAATGGTCAGTCCTTCACTCAAACAGGTTCAAAATGATTCAGCCACTGGGCCACTGGGTGAGGAGAACATCATCCAAGAACCAATCGTCGCTTTAAAAACACAACATCCTTGATATCATCACCCCTCATACCAACCATGGGCACTGTCTCCGGAAATGGATCACGAAATCCCTGACACCCCGGACCATTTTTCCCTTGGAACATGTTAGGTTAAGCAAATCTTCCACCCGTTGGATCTTCCGGTGTCTCCAATCTCAGGCAGGTGACCCAGGTAGGGACGTGCTTTCTGTGGTTTTTCTTTGGGTGTGAAGGATGGCTCCCTTGGCCTCTGATGGTCGCCGTCTTCCAAGGTCCCGGCGCCCAAGTTCATGAGGGCCTGCACGGGACTGGCACAAGGGACTCACAGGGACGAATCTTGGAACGACCTGACAGAAGCCAAAGATCAACCTGAGAGCCTGAGAGCTGGTTGCCTTCTTCTCGATCTTCTTTTTGTTGGATTCTTTGGGATTCTTGCCTTTGAGGTGTCAGCTACCCGGCTTTTGCATGTGTTGCTCACGTTGAGCCTGTCAGCATCGATATGGTACCCTCTCTCTTCTCGCCCACCGAATCACCCGTATCTCTGACCTAAGTAACGTACTTAGTAACTTTGAACGTTGATCAACGACCTGGGCAGCCCAGGCCATTGGGGGAACATCTGAGAAAAAACGAGCTCGATCTATTTTACCAGCGAGAACCTGCCCGAATCCGCTGTATTTTGTTCCAATGGCAAAGGGCTGCTTATCAAGGAGGCATGCATTCGAGCGCGGGGAAACCAAATCATCTTCAGTTGAAACATGTTGAAACAATGTGATGTAGCTGCGCCAAGTTGGCCCAAACTCTGAGGAAAGGTAGATCCTGTCCAATATCTAACCATGAGCACCCTATCCCCACAAATCCAAAGTGCAGGTGCTTGAATCTAAATAAGTTGACATGATTGAATATGTTTGTATCGCAAACAAGGCAACCATCAACTGGCTACTCAGTGCTACTCAGCATTCACATCCGAAGAGCGCCTGCAGCTGATCCTCTGGATCGCGGATGGCGCCCTTCTGACCTACCAGGGCTCGGGCGAGCGCAGCTCGAGCGAGCGCAGGCTGAGTGACTTCTGCAGTGACCCGCGACCCAACAACTACGGGCCCATCTTGGATTTGCGATACCTGGAGCCAGGAACAGCATGGACCTTTTCTGGAATTCTCCAAGGAATCAAACCATGATTCTTTCCCCCGAACTGACTTCAAGGCGTTCTGTGGTCATGCGGTGATGCCTGGGTCCTGTGGCAGCAGCAGCCCGTCTGCGGACGTGTCCTCACAAGTGGATGTCAACTGGGTCAAGAACGCAAGAAGAAGAGTCTATCGACATGTGACAACACAAATACGTCAGCAAAACATAGCGAAACAGGACTAGTGCTGTGGGGGACGGACGCTTCAATTGAATTTTTTGGCTCTGAGGTTGGACATATATGTTGTTCCTAGACAACCATTCGATACACTTTCTTCTGTTCCACCCTACTTTCAATTAGTTTTTCGTGTTTGCAAATTCGACACGGAGAGAATTCGGGCAGTTAGAGCAATTTGCTGGCATCCAAGGGTCCATTTGATCATTTGGGATCAAGCTCATATGCGAGCGCTGGTTCCTGGAGGTGCGCCACTGCAAATTCGATTGACCTGAAATACAAATTGTTTCTCTTAGATACCGCAATTGCTGGTGCCAGGCGGCGCCCTCCTATCTCCGATCCCAAGCTACAGAAGCCGACCAAGCCAGGCCAAGCCATCTCTCTCCTTGCTCTTGAGGTCCGATTGCTCGATGGCACGCCAAGGCCTTTCCTGTGGAGGGCCCATGAAATCCATGGACTTCGGTAGGCACTAGGTGATAGGTAGATCATAGGTCAGCACAGGAACGATGCCTTTCCCGGTGTTCCACAGGAACAGTGGAGAAACCTTTTTTTGTTCGCGTTTTGGAAGGGTTCAACGTCTCGTGAAGAATCGGGCTATGAGATGTCCAAGATATACATTTATATATTGTGTATATATGATATTATATATAGATATGGGCGGGTGTGTATTGTAATCTATTTAACTAGGGAGACCCCACAACCGGGGGGGATTGATTCACTGTTTCCAAGAAAGGGCACCAAAGAATCCCTTTTTCTTGGCCTGAAAGGAAACAGTCATGCATTGCCTCGCCTAGCCCCCAAGCTTCAGGGGCGAACAAAACTGATGCTGGTCAAACAAACTATGCTTCCTGGAACTTTGATGGTATTGGTGGATCAACACCTTTCTGCAAGAATTCAGTAAAAATAATTGGGGGTCATCCTGTCAGTCTGGGGTATGTCACGCATGGTGCTGTTGGAGACAGAACCAATCAAAAAATGTAAAATACACATCGAACCTTGAGAGATCATTCTCCCATCTGCATGGATGGGTGGCCATCAAACTTGTGCAGTGCTTTCAGAGTAGATGGCACAATCCCCAAGTTTGGTGGTTTAATACGGACCATCTGTCCAAGACATCATGGGGTGCCAGGGCCATCGAACCTCTGATGGCCCACTGTATACATACCCAAACACACAACCGATGGGAACCCATGATGGGACTGGATCATACGCAGTGCCGCAGTCCCATTCGTTGGACCAAACAACCACCCCAATGTATATAGGCATTTCTGTGGCGGTCCCACTACCTATGAGTCTGGCATATGACCTGAATTCGTCTGAGTTGGGTCGGGTGTTACTTCTGTTTTCCCCAACGACTTGGAGCCGACATGTGAACCCTGTCATCTTCACACCAAACTATATTGAACATATTGATGTAGCATAAACCCCCCTGTATCTTCTCAATCTGGAGTTGAGCTCGCTTCATCCGAGCCTGCACATGCAGCATCAAGGAGTCGGGACGGCAGCCGGTGAGCGCCTGCAAATGCACAAAGGTCAGGTCCTAGCCTGGTCCTTGGAGTCCTTGGCTCATTGAGTAGTGTTTCTGTAAGATCAACTTCAGTATAATGAGGTCAGCTCCTGACCTGTAGGGCCTTCCTGACCTGTAGGGCCTGTATATAGGGTATGGTGAGGAAGTCTGCAAAACTGTTCGAACGCTTCGCGTGCCCGAGAGGCCGAGGCCAAAACCAGGGTGCACCGGTTGCTTCCTGCCCCGAGTTAAGCCGCCCAAGTTCAACGCCTTGAACTCGGTCGTGTGGAACTTCTCACCTCAAGGAATCGCCTCTTTAGGCGAGAACGACATGGCCAAACGGGTTTCAATCAGGGCACTGGACCGCAATGGCCTTGAGGGAATTCTTGAGATCTTGAAGGTGTTAGTTAGTGTAGGTGTGGACGAGTCCGGCGCTTTTCAGCTGAACTCTTTGGGAACTTCATGGCACGAACATGAATCTTGGGTGGGCATCCTGCAACAACATCCTTTTTGAAACCAAAAGTGTTTCAAGGAATCTTCTCTGAACCCAAAACTGCTGTGTTGGGATCGTTTTGGTACTCAATCGACGTTCCCAGCTCAATCGAAGCACATCCAAATCAATGGCATAATGGCATAGCTCAATCATCCAAATCAATCCAAATCGGTTGGACAAAAACACATTCGTCACCGAGACACCGAAAGTGTAGCTCTTCTCACTCGGACGCGCCAGCCTCGAGTGCAACGACTTGAGCGAACTCTGGCGGACGAGAAGGGGCCCAGGGGCAGCGCCTTTGGTCGGTGGAGGGTTTCGCCGCGCTCCCCACATCCTGCTGCATGGTGGTGGCCATAAACCCATATATACCCATATAAACCCGCATAGGACTCCAACAACCTGAGACACCTGCCAGGCCAAACACAAACATTATGAACCAATTTGTACATATATACTATTGTATACCATGTAACATCATGCAACCATCGTTTCAGCACCCCAAAGTGAACTTCAAATCTCCCAACTCATCGTTGCAACCCCCACGTGAACTTCGAATCAACCACTCGAAGGAAAGCTGTATAGACCAAAACCCACTGACCCCGAGCCGCTCGAGACGAAGCGTCGGAAATTCAGAAACGAGCCCCGGCTCAGCTCGCCCGGGGGGTTGGGAGTCAAAGCGGGGCATTGGAGGCTCCAAGCCTGCCCTTGGGTTCACCGAGAAGGGATGGGGCAGGATATGGCAGGGTAGATGCATGGATGCAAAGCAGTGACTGATCGCTTCGAGCTTCTGCAAGCAAACAGGTGCCATGCGGGAATGGTGGTTTTGTCACAACAAAACAACCATTTTTTAGACAGGTTCACATGTGCCTACAACACGTTGTAACTAGCGGTTCACGGCCATCACGAAGCCCGTTGCCCGTCTGGCAGTTCGCCAATTCGGTTCCTCGTTCCGAAGTGGCCCTCCGGCCTGATATCCTTCAATCTCAAGAACATCTGCAAATCTTCGACTCAGCAGCGCCCGTGGCATTTTCGCGGAGCACGGAGCACGGACAGACGACAGACGAGACTGATCTCTGTGGTCGTTCGGAAGTTTAGAGTGGTGTGGTTAAAATGAGTTCGGGTATCTCTCTCCATACATACATACATACAGTATATATATATATATATTTCCCGAAAGCATTGCGAAGGGTTCTTCCGGAAAATCCCTTGAACACTGACACTTCGACACTTACACTTACACACT
>CAXAMN010006668.1:1729105-1739222 GCA_963970005.1 Durusdinium trenchii | reverse complement strand
AACAACAACAACAACAACAACAACAACAACAACAACAACAACAACAACAACAAACATGAGTCATTTGAGCATGAACATTATCATTAACACATGCATGAACAAAATGCCAAAACATTACCGAAAACTCCTCCTCACCCCTTGCGTCCGAAGGAACAAATGCCAGGCCACCCCTGAGTTGGGCCAAGGGGATCACTTTTGTGGGACACCCCCACAGTATCAAGTCCATCTCGGACGATCAAAGGAGACTCAACCAGCAACAAAAAGGCTGATCTTTGCACGCTTGGTGAGAAGATTCATGAGTTTCGGGGCGCCCATGCAAAGAGTCCTTTGATTACCAGTGAGCTCAAAAAACATCGCATGTGGTCGCCAATGCCCATCTTAGCACAGGGCCCATGTATCTCCCCAGAAACCAATATCTCGAATGTCTAACACTAAACCGATCATGCACATCACTAATCACAATTCTCAGAATGTTCTAGCATGACTTAACATCCTCACCTTCGCATCTTCCCTCCAGCAGCTTCACTGACTGCCAACAAAAAAACCACCGCACCGCCCAGCAGCCCGCAAACGCCGCAAAGGCGATTTCGATCCCAAATTCGCCTGGGTGAGCTCGTTGACTGTTTGCAAGAGCCCACAAAGCATCCCCTTGAGGTCTGCACCTGAAGGGTTCGGGAGAATCTCAGCCGGGACCGGGGTTGAGTGATCGAAGACTCGACCCATAATCACTCTAGAAGTCCCCAAGCACTTGGTGCCACTGTGACATCCCCAGCAAATGGAGGAGCGTTAGATGTATGATTTAATCTGTAATCAGGGTGAAAGGATCAACAAAATGATCAAGATCAACCAAACAATATTCCTGACATGCCGGTATTTACAGCACGTTGGGACACCCAACAAAGGGCGCAAGGATTGGTGGACATTTCAACATATGTAACATAAGGCGGGCTTTGTTTTGAATTTCAATCGTGGTCCGTGTTTACGTTGAAGTCTCCAAGGGTCCACCCAAAGACCCCTCTTCCATTTTGCCCAGTGTAACCAACGGTACACACTTTGATATTTGCAGTTAACTCAGTTCCCAGGTCGAAAAAAGCGATGGAACAGAAAGGTGGCAAGGTCCGCAGAAAAGTTTTGTTTAACAAAGGTTTACGCACATCTACAGCTCACGATATGGCGGTGGCGAAACAAACGCCGCGGCTCATCGGCAGGAAAAGGTTTTGGGGCGGTATCGTGCAAGGACCATGAACCAAAAAAATGGAGAACTGGAGTCACAGCTTTCTCAAAAATTCTCGCAGGTACAGTGGAGCGTCCTCCACTGCATCAGCACCGACTGGCACCCTCTTCGTTGGACGGGCGGTGCCAGTGGTGTCCCGTCCCCCTGCGTGTTGAAAACTCTTGGAAACAGAGTGTGACACACACACTCAGCCGCTTTGCGGCGCTCTGGCGTAAAAACCTGAATAGGCAGCTAAAAAGCCTTAGAAAAGAAAGAAAGAAAACAGAAAGAGCAGCGCTAAAATTTAAAAGGGCAGGAGAGAAAGATAGGAGTAGCGAAAAGTGAATACTTAGCCCTTGACTGGGGTAGGGGAACGGGCCTCAAGAACCACCTAAAAAGCCTGAGAGAAAGGCCAAAAGAACAAACGACGAAAAGCGCAAGAAAGAAAGTGGAGGGTAGGGAGGGGATGTATGTAACATGTGTGTGTGTGTCCGTGTGTGTGTATGACTACCTAACACTCTAATTCTCCGTAAGCCCGGCGGCTTTGAGTTTCCGTGAAGCCCGGCGGCTTTTGTTTTTGAGAATACAGTAGTGAAACGAAAATCGGTTAAGATAATCCAAACGAGTGCAGAAAGCAGTAAAGTCAGTTAGTGGTAATCCGGCATGAAATCAGCGCCCCAGTGACGGGGATCACACTGTGCACCCACGTGGGACGGCACAGCAGCACACACTTTGATATTGGGTTTGCAGTTAACTCAGTTCCCAGGTCGAAAAAAGCGATGGAACAGAAAGGTGGCAAGGTCCGCAGAAAAGTTTTGTTTAACAAAGGTTTACGCTTATGAGATTCTTTGCCAGCCAGAGATTGGAAATCAATGAATTAATTGTTTGCTGTTTTTTGTTTTTTTGCTGTTTGCATTTGCTGTTTTTTTGCTATCGTTATTTTGTTGCTATTTTTTGGCATTTTGCATTTGCATTTTTTGTGTTTTTTTGGTATTGTGGATTTTGCTGCCTGACGCCTTTGCTGAGGAAAAAGTGTTGTATTGTTATTGAGTTGTGGCTTTGGTGGGTGATTTCAACAGTACGTCCTTTGTGTTTGTTGCTGGTTGCGTTAAAGCGGGTTTGCATCCATGTGGTTTGTTCTTTATCTTTGCTCTTCAGTGTAAAGAACATCTGGGAAGGCAACTCTCATTTCGGAGACATTGGGACAGGCTGCCGCAACCGGTCATCCCAGACAACCGAAACAACAGGACCTGCATTGGTTGGAAGGATTAGATTAGACAAAAGGAGGGATGGCCAAAACAACGCTTGGTGGAATTGGGGTTCCCTTTGGGCATGGCATGGGGGATGGCAAATTGGAATGGCAAAAAATGCAAATCCTCGAGTTTTTGCCATTTTTTGCTATTCCTGCAATTTAGTGGTTTACAGAGATTTGCCATTTTTTGCAATTTCAAAACTTTGGTTGTTTTGGTTGTCAAACAGTGTGCCATTCTTTTGCCATTCTAGATTTTGAGGATGAGTCAACACCACAGGGGATGCCAGGCAGAGTTTTTGCTTTATGTGGACGGCTGGTGTTGGGTATTCCTGGTAGTAGGGCCACTGCATAGGGCAACTAAGAACTACTACTGAGCATACATTGCATCTATATACAAGGGGGCTACTGGATTATTGCCATAAAGAAAAAGCGTTGCCACATGTTCTACTCATGATTTTTACATGCTCTTGCCAATGCTCTTGGCCTCACTGGTACAAGTGTGAGAACTCTGCGCTGCTGCAAGCGCTGCAAGCAGGGGAGCCCAAAAAAGAAAAACATTGAACAAACACAGTAAAAAACAGCAAAAAAAACAGCAAAACAGAACGCCAAAAAAACAGCAAAAAAAATAAACATCAAAAACAATGGGAAATCAGAGTGCATAAAAAAAGCAAAAAAATGCGAAACAATTCAACTGGAGCTGACCCAGTCTGTGGCTAGAAAAATCTCAAGTTTACGCACATCTACAGCTCGCGACAAACAAAGGTTTACGCACATCTACAGCTCACGACACGGCGGTGGCAAAACGAACGGCGTGGCTCATCGGCAGGAAAAGGTTTTGGGGAGGTATCGTGCAAGGACCATGAACCAAAAAATGGAGAACTGGAGTCACAGCTTTCTCAAAAAATTCTCGCAGGTACACAGTGGAGCGTCCTCCACTGCATCAGCACCGACTGGCACCCTCTTCGCTGGACGAACACACACGAACAAAAAGACGACGAGTAAGTCTCTCTAACACAACGACAGCGAGGCGGCGAGCGGATCCCGAACAAGCCCCCAAAAAGTAGCGTGATCCAAACTTGTGAATGCTTGAAACTTTGGATGTGCTGTGGTGGAACTCTGGCTTATGGGTACCAGGGGATGACAACCTGACAACGAGCTGGAACAAAAAAAGTGCGAACAGGACGGCGGCAGCGGGCGATGCCCTATGCGCAGCATTGCGGCAGATGCCCCACGCGCCGTGCCATTGACAAGGGAATCTATTTCCGCGTCTGATTTGATGCTTCCCTGCAGATCAGATCTCCCTTCGAAAGGGGGGGAATGTTACACATTGAACGATCAATTCAAGCATGAGTTGAACCCATGCAAAGGGAGGGAGGGTAAAGAATTGCCTTTCGCGGCAGGGGTGTGAATTGATGAATCGGTTGTTAGACACTGACGACCCAACACTTGCCTTGTAAGACAAACTCAAGGTAGCCCCAGTCAAAACTGCTTTGTTATGTGTTGCATACGATGACAATTGCTGTGTTGATGTGGTGTGTGCTGATGTGATGATCAAACCTTTTGATGCCTATCCCCTGGACTTGGAAATCAAGTTGAACAGTTGAACCCACTGTGACTAATTACATCGCATATTGATCAGCAAAGCCCTGCCCCCACCCAAACCAAACCCTGAAAACCACTGCAAAACTCCCCACTCGAAAAGAGCGTGGAAGCGTTGACTGAACGTGGACAGAACCCCGTTGAAACTCCGATCTCGAGTGCATCACCAAGCAGCTCTTCATCTTCGCGCGTGGAGGGCGATTCAGCCGCCTGCGATGGGGTCACGGTTCTCAAGGATCAAGGACCACCCTGCTCTAGACCCTTCAGGAGCTCTTGAGTCCGGGTACGTCCTATGCAGGTCCGAAACCCTGCACAGCACTGTTCAATGTACCGTACACATCACAGATTGAACCACGCAAACACAAGCTGATCCCTCATGGCACATGACATCTCCAAATCCTTCGTCCAATCGTCCCGTTTAATAAAGAGCAAATCCAAAGAAAAAGAGAGAAAGAGTCTGGTGTTGTGGTGGTAGTAGTGGTGGTAGTAGTAGTAGTGGTGGTGGTGGTAGTACTGGTGGTGGTGGTGGTCGTAGCAGTAGCAGTAGCAGTAGCAGCAGCAGCAGCAGCAGCAGTAGTAGTAGTGGCGGGGCTTCTTCATTGGCAAGTATGGCTGTGGTTTTCAAGAGCCAGTGCTTCATACACAACATGTGGTATGTCTCATGGTTCTCTATTCCATTGGCCACTGAATCTTGGTTTTGCAGTTATCTTGGCTACTCCTATCCAAGTAGCATCTGAAATATTGAGAAGTCATGCTCATACACACATAGACTTAAAGTCTTCCTGCATGAATCTGCATGACCCACGGGCTGCGCAATTCGTCGCCTACGCGGCTTCTGCAGCAAAAATAATGCACAACATGCCTACGCCAGCCTACGCCCCAAGCCGAATGAGTACATCCAACCATTTGCAGGTTACCTCTCATCTAAATCTTTACATCTAAAAAACAAACAACTATCAAAAACTCTGCTCAGTCGATAGCAACCGACGATCCTCGCGTTACGGATCTCTGCGTTCCGCACTGCGTTCAGCAGCGCGTTCCTGTGGCCTTCGGGCGAGCAAATAAGGATCGTACACACCATCCCACCTCAGTGCCAGATCGGGCCCCCCTTTGTTTCAGAGCAAACATCATCCAAACATTCAAAGGCATGCGCAGGCATATGCGCAGGCATGCCAGCTTGTCTCTGAAATGATTGAATGGGTTTCCCCTGTTGAGTCTTTTGGAGATATGTGAGGATTTGACAAAATTTAGCCTGTACACATTGCATAAATAAATGTAAATGGTAATTGAAACGTCGTCTATCGAGCTTGTTCCATAGAGCACTCATATCATACATTCGTGACAAACATGCGAAGTATAGGGTTCAGTTCATTGCGAGGTCCCTCCTTTCACCAGAACACCTCCGCACGATAGATCTGGAAATGGTGGAGCTGAGCTTGGTGAGTGGGGTCTGAATCAAACCCATAGAATCCATGGCGGACCCTCTAGAGAACGTCGCCACTCACAAGAAGAGGTGCGACGTGCACCGCGGAACGAGACTCAACGAGTCAGTCATACCTGGTCTGACTTTGGTCACCCATGGTGGACCCAATCGCATGGTCAGCGACGCCAGTTTAGGTCCTTCCATGTTCCAATCATTTCAGCAGACAAAACGGGCTGGAACTTGCGCGGTCCAACAGCCCAATCCGCAAGGTCGAGCCAAAACAGCTCACTCCAAACGCCCAAAACTTGGTCACTAAAAACAGGCTCCTGAACAGGTCATACACCGTTTTTCTGATAAATCCCCAAAACAGAGTCATTCCAGGTCGTCATTCTCGCCGCTCACCCGTGGTGTAAACCGCCGCCGAGCCGCTCCATGTCCTCGGAATCCGAGACGAATCCCCAGGGCCCCGCCAAGACGTTGGCCTTCACCAGCGCCGAGGCACCTGGTGGCGCGGTTGGGTGGCGCGGTGTGCGTCGTTTGGTGCGAAGAAAACGGACTTCAAAGGCAGTCCTGGTGACTATGGCCGGACTATGGCCTAGCTGGTGACAGCTGGTGAGGTTCACTACGAAGTTGTGGTCTTTGACCAGGGTGTGAGGTGGCAGGAACCAGAAGGATTCAAGGATCTGGAAAGAGACAACATATTTAAACAAACCTTGGACCTTGAGACACTTTTTGGGCATGTTGCTCAAGCCGTTTGATTAGCCAGTGGCCTCTTTAAACCTTGGACAGCACCAATGGAACCTAAAGAAGCTCGCTGATCGCGAACTTACCAATGGTCCATTCTGCGTTTTAAGGATTGGGGCTTTGGGGGGCAAACTAATTAACAAAGACATGGGGCCAATCAATTGGCCTATCCACACTTCCTCTTTTTCTACCATTCTCATAGAAAACACATGGTGAGTCGGCCAGTCGGCCAGTCTACGGGCTGCCCTTCGAAGTTACGCCCCGATCCGCCCCGCTCCGCCTTTGTCGAAGGACACGGAGTTCGGGATCTCCACGGAGTTCGTTGAGCTGTGGTCTTTCAGCATCGGATAAGCCTCTGCCAGGCGCACCAACAGCTCCTGCGGCTGTAGACCGGTGAGAGATCTGCAGACTGCACGGGCTGAAGGATGGATTCGCCGAAAGATACGAAGTGAGCGGATCCCTAGGAACCAGGGTTTTGTTCGGTCAACGATTACCTAGCATAGTCAACTAGATCCACTGGGATAAATAAACCGATAGGGCCTTCACGTACATTCTCAGAAGGTACTTGGACCCTCCAAACCTACATAAATCATCAACAAATATCAAAATTGTCAGCAATCACCTTCTCAGAGGGAATGTGAATCCATAGGGCCCTCAAATAGAGTCTGGAACTCGCACATTCAGCCTAGTGAAGGTGGTGCGCCTGCGTGGCCCCTTCAAGCGTTCAAAACATTTCAAAACTGATTCTCTCAGTCTTACCTGGTGACGTTGTCCAATTTTGCTGCCAGAGCGGTGTCGCCTGTTCCGTCGATCTGTGAACCATAACAGTCCCCATAACGGTCGTTTGTTCCGCCGTCGGTGTCTATGAGACTGGTTGGGTCCCCAACATAATTGGTCTTACTTGCGTGTGAATCCTGTGAAACCTGACGTCTCTACAGGTCAACCTGGGACAGGCCCAACATATCACCCATCTCATGAGTGCTATATAATGGAATGTATTGTATATATATATATTATGTATATCCACGGACTCCTCGGTCTGCTCAGCTCCAAGATCCGACCACCTGCGGCGGAGGGGTGGATCGGGTGCATTACAGCCACGGCCGGACCCTATTGAAGTGGTCCTACCCTATGGATCCACATACCTTCTCCTGAGAAGGTGATTGGAGATACAAAAACATACAGTTTTGGAGGGTGGAAGTACCTTCTGAGAAGGTATGTGGATCCGTAGGGATAACAACTAATAAAGCCCAGTTCAAAGCCATGCGAAGATGATTTGCTTGCAGCATCTTGCAGCTAGGTTGAGGTCTGAGGTTGCAGGACCCACTCACTAGTTCCGATGTGCAAGGTCGCAGCAAGAGTAGAGCGTGTAGAAACGCAGGAGCACATGCGCAAAACGTTCTTCTGAATCACTCTCGCTTGCTGGATCTCATAGACTAGCTCCGTGAACCCCTACAGCTCAGTAAGTGCAGGTGTGGAGCAAAGAGATGGACTTGCATCTTCCAAATTATTCTAACAGCTTCCATTCTGATTCACCTCTCCATCAATTACTTAAGGTTCCTCAAGGACACATTCAGCCTGTTGGAATGAAGAGCCACGAGCAGCACGAGTTCTTCTATAGAGTAACAAGTCACAAGCCAACACTTCTGGTTTGCATGAAGCATGGTTCAGTGGTTTCCTCACCACAGGCCATTGGTCCGAAATGAACCCATGTTCCACCATGAACAACAACCGTGCTCTCATGTGCTCTCCAGAGTGGCAGTCCAGGTTCCGAGGACGGCTACAACCCTGCATCCAAATTGCCTGCCCCCCTGTCTTCCCCGTCTTCCCCGCCTCGTCTCCAGAATCTGACTCAAGGGTCGCCCACAATAGCCGAAGCCACCATTCCGGACTACAGGCAGGGCCGCAGGGGACTCACCGGCCGGTGAAAAACGGACTTGTTAGACTTAGGATGAAAGACTGAGGAAATCCGACTAACGAACAGGTCAATCCTACCGTCCCCGGCCTAAAGCAAAGCTTTGCGGAAAAAAAAGAGCCGTGCTGTGTGCACCGTGTGCTGCAAGTGCAGTGGGTCGGGAGAGGCAACCGACAAATCATCCACTGTGACACAGCAACATATACAGCACAAACATGTCTGAAACCCACATCTGCAACATCTGCAGGTTTCTATGCAAGTCCTGCGGTGGTAGGCAGCACCAAGAGATTTGGATTGCAAGCCCGGTCAGCACCAGACATTGATGACATTTAATCGCCCTTAGAAGAACTCCTGGGCTTTCACATGCATTTTAGTGTCTTTACCAGTCAAGAAACCAAAATTTGTTTGGCCATGATCCTGAACAACAGGTAGACAAACCACCTTAATGCCATTCACCAGCACCAGCACCAAGACGACTAAATACTAAAATGCTATAAAGTGCCGCAATCTGCCAGCCTGCTTTTGGATCGGAAAGCCAAAGCTGGAAGTCCTTCTTGAAGATGTTTCCATATTTCCCCAGCTCCGGCACCAAACGATCATCTGGCACCAAAAATCGCTGAAAAAAAACATCACCCAAACTTCAGGGGTACACTATGTGGGAATCCCAAAGCATGGAAAAAGAATGAACATGCCAATGACTCAGGTCAAGTGGCTTCAAAAAGCCCTGTTTGACGGTACAGTACAAACACACCCTGCCTCTCCAAAGGTTCTGTGCCTCTTGCCTTGGTCACATAGGTACGAAATACTTACCGACACAAGAGAAGACACACACAAAGTGTCCATCTCACCAGTCTCACCCATAAGACTGGCCCATGGTGTCTTCATGGTTGATAAAATGGTCTAATAAGGTGTCTCATCCATAAACCATGGTGTCTGATGGTTTAATATGCCAACCATAAGACTGCCCCATGTCCAATCTCCGCTGCCAAGACGCAAAGCGTTCAAAGCCTTTTTGACCGATTCCTTGCTGGCCTCAGATAGCATCTGCAAGCTTGCGCAATCAAATGGCCGACACTCTCTGGCCAGAAAGTGTTTCAATCCCTCCACTGCGCGTTCGTGGTGAATTTATAGATCATCTGCCCTTGATGACCCTCGCATGTTTTGCCACGGCCTCAGCAGTGCTACCTCACGAAATGGTTTTGAGGGGCAACTCAAATGACCGGGTCTCTTCATCCAACATCTGTATCTCCTTGGGACTCTGTGAAAAACAAAAAGCATTGTCCAAGTCATCTCTATCCTCTATCCCATCATACTCCCCGAGAACCCATTGGTTACGGGTCCAATTTTGCGGAGCCACTACGCCCGCCTTGGCCCACCGGGGTGGGTGCGGGTCCACCGATCGACCGATCCGTTTTTACCGGACGTGCCGAAGCGCCCAATCAGGATGTTGGCCCTTCAAGATGGCCAGCAGCATGGCCGGAAGCCTCAAGGGGGTTTGGCAGATGAAGAGCTGCATGAAATGAAGTTTCGGCAGAGGAACCTTCGGAACCTTCGCCGAAGGTTTGGCCCCTGGACACTTAAGAGAAACAAGTTGCATGAGAGCGTTTTTTTTCCCGAATGCGTAGCGAAGGGTTCCCGTTTATAGTTGGGGGTCTGGGGGTTGGAGCTGTGTTCGCGTGGCTTGTGTCGTGTCGTCGTCTCTCGTCGTCTGTCGTCGTCTCTGGTCGTTTGTCGTCGTCGTCGTCGCATCTCAAATTTGCTGCCATTGGGGGAAGCTTTTGCAAGGGACTTTGCATGGACGTGTCACGTGTCAGTTTGCGTCGCTATTCCATTGTGATTTGCATGACACCGACATGTCGCGCAAGGAACGTGATGCATTTCGCTGCACAGGCGCAGCGTTTTGTGAGATCCGCAGTTTGCTGCGCAGTGCCATTGGGATTAGCGTTTGGAGAGTCGTGTTTTTGGGGTGTT
>CAXAMN010006668.1:1702812-1728766 GCA_963970005.1 Durusdinium trenchii | reverse complement strand
CTACAAGAGTGACCCACAAGAGTGTCCTACAAGAGTGTCCTACAAGAATGTCCCAGAAGAGTGTCCCACAAGAGTGTCCTACAAGAGTGTCCTACAAGAGTGTCTGAGAAGAGTGTCCCACAAGAGTGTCCTACAAGAGTGTCCCACAAGAGTGGCCCACAAGAGTGTCCTACAAGAGTGTCCTACAAGAATGTCCCTTAAGAGTGTCCCACAAGAGTGTCCTACAAGAGTGTCCTACAAGAGTGTCCGAGAAGAGTGTCCCACAAGAGTGTCCTACAAGAGTGTCCCACAAGAGTGGCCCACAAGAGTGTCCTACAAGAGTGTCCTACAAGAATGTCCCTTAAGAGTGTCCCACAAGAGTGTCCTACAAGAGTGTCCTACAAGAGTGTCTGAGAAGAGTGTCCCACAAGAGTGTCCTACAAGAGTGTCCCACAAGAGTGACCCACAAGAGTGTCCTACAAGAGTGTCCTACAAGAATGCCCCTTAAGAGTGTCCCACAAGAGTGTCCCACAAGAGTGTCCTACAAGAGTGTCGTCTAAGAGTGTCCCACAAGAGTGTCCTGCAAGTGACCCACAAGAGTGTTCTACAAGAGTGTCCGACAAGAGTGTCCCACAACACAACAGTGTCTATAAGAGTGTCCCACAAGATTTTCCACAAGAGTGTCCCACAAGAGTGTCCTACAAGAGTGTCGTGTAAGAGTGTCCCACAAGAGTGTCCTGCAAGTGACCCACAAGAGTGTTCTACAAGAGTGTCCGACAAGAGTGTCCCACAACAGTGTCCTATAAGAGTGTCCCACAAGATTTTCCTACAAGAGTGACCCACAAGAGTGTCCTACAAGAGCGTCCCACAAGAGCGTCCTGCAAGTGACCCACAAGAGTGTTCGACAAGAGTGTCCGACAGAGTGTCTTGCAAGTGACCCACAAGAGTGTTCTTCCCGAATGCGTAGCGAAGGGTTCCCGTTTATAGTTGGGGGTCTGGGGGTTGGAGCTGTGTTTGCATGGCTTGCGTCGTGTCGTCGTTTGTCGTCGTCTCTCGTCGTTTGTCGTCGTCGTGTCGTCGTCGTCGCGTCTCAAATTTGCTGCCAGTGGGGGAAGCTTTTGCAAGTGACTTTTCATGGATGTGTCACGTGTCAGTTTGCGCCGCAATTCCATTGTGATTTGCATGACACCGACATGTCGCGCAAGAAACGTGATGCATTTCGCTGCACAGGCGCAGCGTTTTGTGAGATCCGCAGATTACTGCGCAGTTCCATTGGGATTAGCGTTTGGAGAGTCGTGTTTTTGGGGTGTTGGATGTGGCCGTGCCATTGGGATTTGCGTTTCAGGGTGTGGCATCGAAGCTCGGTTTTCGTGACAAGTCTCAGCTGAAGTGGCGATTTTGGTGGATGGGAGTGTGCTCTGAACGGGTCGAAATCATTCCAAACGTGTGGTGTGGTGCAAATTTTGTTGAAGCTCACATGCGATGATATTGTCACTTTTCGTGGCAGGCGCAGGACTTCGTGCGGTTTTTGAAGCGTGGAAGTGCGATTCTCGTGGCAGGCGCAGGGAATCGTGAGGTTGCGAGGTATGAGGGAGGTGACATTTCGTGGCAGGCGCAGTACTTTGTGCGCGTTAGACGTGTGGATGGGGAAAGATTCGTGGCAGGCGCAGGGAATCGTGAGGTTGTGAGTTGTGGTAGAGGTGAATGTCGCTGTCACATTGGGATTGGCGTGTGAGCGGATGTTGTTTGGAGGGGCTGGAATCGCGAAACTGCTTGGCAGGGCTGCGTGATGTGTGTGCTCCGATGGGTGTTTCCGCTTGACTTTTGGAGGAAGTCTCGTACGAAACGCTCGTTTTGCAGACTTTGACGTGTGAGTTTGTGAGGAAGTCTCGTACGAAACGCTCGTTTTGGAGACTTGACGCGCAACCCTCTGCGGAGATCGTGCGCGTCGAGTGTGCGAAATGCAGACCAGAGTGCGATTTGTCCCATGCGCGCGCAACCCTCTGCGGAGATCGTGCGTGTCGAGTGCGCGAAATGCAGGCGAGAGCGCGATTTGTCCCATGCGCGCGCAACCCTCTGCGGAGATCGTGCGTGTCGAGTGCGCGAAACGCAGGCGAGAGTGCGATTTGTCCGGTGCCCGCGCAACCATCTGCGGAGATCGTGCGTGTCGAGCGCGCGAAATGCAGGCGAGCACTGGCGACTTTGTAGTACAACTTTAGTACGCGGGGTATCTGGGGAGCTGGAAGATGAGAACTGGTGAGAGAACTGGCGACTTTGTAGTACAACTTTAAATACGCGGAGCAATCTGTGGAGCTGGAAGCTGAGAACTGGCGACTTTGTAGTACAACTTTAGTACGCGGAGCAATCTGTGGAGCTGGAAGCTGAGAACTGGCGACCTTGTAGTACAAATGTAGTACGCGGAGTATCTGGGGAGCTGGAAGAGAGTCCCACAAGAGTGTCCCGCAACAGTGTCTCACAAGAGTGTCCCTTAAGAGTGTCCTACAGCAGTATCCCACAAGAGTGTCCTACAAGAGTGTCCCACAAGAGTGTCCCACAAGAGTGTCCCACAAGAGTGTCCTACAAGACTGTCCCACAGGAGTATCCTACAAGAGTGTCCTACAAGAGTGTCCCACAAGAGTGTCCCACAGAGTGTCCCACAAGAGTGTCCCACAAGAGTGTCCCACAAGAGTGTCCTACAAGAGTGTCCCACAAGAGTGTTCCACCAGAGTGTCCTATAAGAGTGTCCCACAAGAGTGTCCTACAAGAGTGTCCCACAAGAGTTTCCTACAAGAGTGACCCACAAGAGTGTCCTACAAGAGTGTCCTACAAGAGTGTCCCACAGAAGTGTCCCACAAGAGTGTCCTACACCAGTGTCCCACAAGAGTGTCCTACAAGACTGTTCCACAACAGTGTCCCACTAGAGTGTCTCACAAGAGTGTCCCTTAAGAGTGCCCTACAGGAGTATCCCACAAGAGTGTCCTACAAGAGTGTCCCACACGAGTGTCCCACGAGAGTGTCCCACAAGAGTGTCCCACAAGAGTGTCCTACAAGAGTGTCCCACAAGAGTGTCCGACAAGAGTGTCCCACAAGAGTTTCCTACAAGAGTGACCCACAAGAGTGTCCTACAAGAGTGTCCTACAAGAGTGTCCCACAAAGTGTGTGCCACAAGAGTGTCTTATAAGAGTGTCCCACAAGAGTGTCCCACAAGAGTTTCCGACAAGAGTGTCCTACAAGAGTGTCCTACAAGAGTGTCCCACAAGAGTGTCCTACAAGAGTGTCCTACAAGAGTGTCATTTGGACATATTAGTTTTTCGAACGTGTTTGCATTCGGGTTCGTGGGTTCCATCTTGTTTTTTTTTTTTTCGGGAGATGACTCAAGGGTCCGAATTGGAAAGAACATGAAAGAATATAGAAAAATGATCAAATAATATGAAATATGATCAAATAATAACTGAAAATTATATGAAAGAATATAGATTCTTTTTGGGAATGGATGAAGGCATGAAGGTAACACCCAAGGCTGAGGTTCAGGATAAGGGGAAACGCGCAGTTATCAGACTTGCTCGTCCAGTCCAAAGGCTCCACTTCTTTGGGAAGCTCCGGATGTCGGCAGAACGGAGGAACTACGGGCCCAAAGATTTGGAGAAGATCAGCTTCCATAAGGTTCAAAAGGCATAGGCTCAGGTCTGGGTCAGGTCGGGGTCAGGTCTGCCTCAGACTCACAATGCTGATCCAGAAAAGTCCATCATATGATTCTACAAGGTAAGGAGCCCACTGAGTGCCTCTCTGATGTTCCTGGTCTTCCGGATTCTTCCGGAGTCTCTGTCCGCTTGTCCTCTGTGCTTCCGACCCCCTCCGGGCCTCAGCTTCGACTTGGACAAGCTCTGAAAGAAGGCGTTGTTCCCAGCCCTGCGGTGACCGCGGTGTTCGGATTGCTGCGTGGCGTCGGGCAACCTCCACTCGCCAGCTGGGGTGCCAAATCTCAGCCTGACTGGTGCCTGGCCTGATGTTTTATGAAGGGGCAAGTGGACCCTTTGAAGGGTGACCATGTGAGATGGAAAGTGAATGCTCCTTATGTTGAGTAGGTCATTGGTCGGATAGAGCAACGTCTCATTCACAGGTCCGCATGTCCTTGATGCTCTTGAAGGTTTTATTCAAAGAAAGAAAGAATCCGCTGAGTGTCTGTATTCATACATCATCATAAATGTAGCTCTCGGGATTGCTATGGACTGCCAATCTCTACAAAAAGGGCTTGACAAATCTCCTGCACCACACCCATTGGCAAACCAGTCAGTCGACTGTGTCTCCAGTCAGTCAACTAGTTGAGCAGCCTTTTCAGATCGTCTGGCCTCAAAACAATGAGCAACCATGAGATGGCATCCAGGATCTGCCCAAAACGATGACCTCATGTCTGCCCCCTTCTCTGCACATGTCTGCACGTCGCCAGCGGCGAGTTTGGGGAAGGCGGGTGCCAAAAGGGTGTGTGTGAGGTAGAGTTTCTCGATGTTACCACCGTACAGGCAATATCCCCAAGAGTTTGGCATGGGCTTGCCGGCTGCCTGAAGAAAACACAATATATATATAATACATAAACATATATAATTATATAATATCATATAATATAATATATATATGGAGTAATGTATGATTACAATTAATCCACCTGAAGATTCCAGGAGTACGTCAGCGCAGCCCACTTTAGAAGTCTAAATCTATGCACGTGTGGTCCAATAGACAAAATCCAGTAAAGAACCAAAAGCACATGAAAAATGCATGTAGTATTGAATCGAACTCACAAGTTCAGACAGAAATGTCCGAAAATAACACAGGCAATATATGGCTGTTATAAAATCAAAAGGCCAGAGGTTACGTTCGCCACAACAAAATGTTGACATCGGACGAGAAGTCCCATGATTCTTGAGCAGCTAGGGGGTAGGAAGGCCTCACGTTTCTCTAAAAGCACATATATATATATAATTATATATATATATATATGTTTCTCTAAAAATCAACTGCACCACCTTCCTCAACCTTCTCTTGTGCCAAGACACCCTCTTGTCTAAAAAAGGTACACCAGACTACAATGATTATAGTCTAAACTTTAGCAAGGTTTGCATACTGAATTCCAGAACGATTATCTGCAGGATCAATTGATTATAAATGAATTCCAGGTCCAGGCATTCCAGGATAATATTTTTGGGGCCATCAGATCCACTTCAAAACCACCTCTCTCCACGGAGCTTCGCGCGGAGCGAAGCGGCGCCGGAGCGTCGCGCGGCCGGGCCACGTTTCCGGCTTTTCCAGGCCCTGGCAGCTTCTTGACCATCGAGGACCTGGAGACACAGCAGCCGCCGCCACAGCCGCCGCCGCCCAGTCCAACGGATCAAGCATGCAGCATGATTGAAAGGTGACCGAGACTGAGACTGAATTCACATCGATGAAGCGTGTTTCACAAGGCCGCTGCTACAGTGCTACAGAACCTGTGAGAAGCTATATAAGTACATAAGTTCTATAATGCTCTATATACTGTACACCTATCTTCACATCAGGGTCCCGTCCGTCCCCCATATGCCACCCAAGATGCTGCTTCACTCTTAGCCTCTTCTTGGACTTTTCGATCCTTGGGCAACGTCACCTGACGGTGCGACTTTGACCAGTTCCTATTTGACGGGTTCGATTTCGATCGTGTCATAACTTCAGGCCCAACCTATTCGATTGGAGAACCTTCCTCTTTACCCACCAAACCCCTTCGACTAGCAGCGGAGGCTATCAACCCAATACCCATGTTTTCAGGCGGCAGAATCCCAACGTTTCGATCCCCCTCTTTTCGGCTTCACCGCCTGGGCCAACGAGATAGAGGCTTTAGCCTCGATCTGTGGCCGCTTCAAGAGCTGCATCTCAGTGTCCTCCCACACAGCCTGAGCATGAGACAGAGCGAGATCGGCTCCAGATGACTCTGGGGCACCGTCACACTTGAGGGTGGATCCAGCTGGCTAGATCCATCTAGATCCTCTCCAAGCAGTCTACACAGGGTAAGTCGTGAACGTCTGCCTTTGGTGCTGGATGTGGCCAAACCCAACAGCATGCCTCTCACCAAAGGGATGAATCTCGACCTGATCCTGGATGGTCGTCCCTAGGAGTGCCCAAGCAAGTTATGACCCACGAAATCGAAAAACAAAGACCAAGGTCCTTACTGATGCAGTGGTGAGTTGACCAAACTCTTTTGTTTTTGTTGCAACTCAGTCCACATTAATCACAGAAATGGAATCTGTATCTGTCCAATCTGTGTACCACTCAAATTGTTTCTACTTGACCCTCAGTAAGGTTTAGCTCCTCAAAACGACTTGATACATCCCCTCATTCACTCCCAGTCGATAGTGCTGCCATGCTGCTGCAAGGGCATCCACCATAGATCCAGACGCCTCACGTGAATTGACGCTAGAATAAAGGTAGTACACGGATATCCATCTGGCCAACTCTGTGGGGATCACTCAAAATGAAAAATCCGCACTGCAAGCTGATTCGGTCATCATATCAACGATCCGACATCGCAGCTGAGTCGCAGCATATCGCCCTCTCCCTCCGGACAAAGCAGCCACCAAAAACCGTCAACGGACGTCCAATGACCCACTGGTGAAAGGGGATACGAGTGCCATGACCCACAGCCTTATGGATCATTTGTCTTACACACCTGCAGGTTCGCCTTGGCTTTGGCCTTGGCTTGGGCCTTGCCTTTGGCTTTGGCTTTGCCTTTGGCCTTGGACTGTCATGTTCATCTCAGGATACTTGAACAGAACTTACTCGAGATGTTGGGACGTTTGTCCCCTTTTGGACGTTAGTCTCGCCTCAGAAAATTAGATCCCTCAAAAAAAAGGAGGACATGTGCCCTTAGCTAAACAGGACAGCACTGACTGACCGCTCCTGGTTCCCATCCAGCACGCTCACAGCAGTTTGCTGCGTGCTGCTTCACCAGCTAGTCTGTGAACGGTACAACAGCATGAGTAGGGAGGCCCTGCAACTTGGGTCCACCTAGTTGCAAATGTTGCAAAGACCTCGCCCAACAGCGGTTGAAATCCATCAATAAAGCGCCCTGAACAAGCCGGCCTGCACTTGTTTGAACATGGTGTAGATGTCAATCTGTGTAGGGTAGAAAACAGATTCTGGGAGGACAGCTACTCAAGCGTTGCAAACCAACCCAGCGTTGGCCCATCTGTTTCAACACTTTATAACCTGTCTATAGTGGCTGGTTGATAAGAAAAACTCAGTAAAACCCAAAAGCACGGTGGGGTGGGGGCGACTTTTTGCTCATCTTTCTGGTCATGTGTCACGGGGCGAGGCTATATAAGTCCACCATCTCCAAAAGTGATTAGAACAAATTAGACACCTGTATGCAGAAAAGCTCCCGAAAATCCCAAAGCGACACCTGTATACAGAAAAGCTCCCAGAATCCCAAAGCAGGTTGAATCAATGTGTGGGAATGAGACACACACTTGTGGCCCTTGAGCTTTTCCTGCTCAGCCCTCATCGGTCACCAAGCAGCTTTCGCGGCCGCTGATGGAGCTGATGCCTCTCACGAGAGAGGTCGACAGCTGCGGCAAAATGCATGTTGGCTAGCCTGTTGCTCTACAGTGTTTTCTTTACATCACTACATGGTTCATGTTCACTCCTGCAATCTTAGTACTTAGTTGACTGTTGATTGAGGAGCCTATGCAAAGCCTCTTCCATCTGCTTTCTCGGTTGTCACCCCTCGCCCCGCACCAAGAGTGTCAAAGCGATGTCAAACCTTTCTTCATCCAGATTGCACAAGACGGTGGCTTTGACCCATCCTCAACACACGAAGAAGGGTGGACTAGTACAAAAGCTGCTTTTTGAGCTATTTACAGTAGACTCATTCCATGGATTGTTGAGTCTAGTCAGTCTAGTCGGTAGGATCCAAAGGTCGCGTTTACCACCGTTTACCTTTGTCCACTGAGTCCACTGGTTAAAGGAGGTAAGGACAATGGCAAACTAATCGTTCTCGGGTTTGCTTGAAGAATCTTAACATAAAACAACATCTTCGACCCAATGCAAGATTAACCCCGCAGCCTATAGAGGCCAAAGACATCATTTTTATGAATTTGAGGTATACAGAAATATTACTGTACTAATGAGGTCAAGGACCAGCTTTTACTGGGTTTCTGAACCTGCAGGGGCAGGCAAAATCGCACACGATCAGCAAAAACTATTGCCGCCTCTGGAATTTCTTCGGCTTTCATGGAGCCTGCCGACTCGTTGGTCCAAAGAACGACAAACACGATGTTTTGGTCGCCCGTTGGATTCATAGGCCTCTTCCCAATCCTGAGTTCCTTCATTAAACGTCAACATCTCTCATATGGTCTTTGGGGAATATGGGTTCCTATTCACAGGGTGGTGTTTTCCATGGTGCGCAAACGCAGCGGAATCGAGGATTTTTGCGTTGATTGGCTTACTGTATTGGACATGATACCCACAAAACCAGTCCAAGACTCCTGCATGAAGAAAAAAATCCTGTCCTGCTGAATCAGGAAAACCAACGACACAAAACAAGCCCTTGCTTGTTCGCACCAAACAAAACCTGTTCAAATGAAGTTGGAACAAACTGGCGTCACTCTTTGGTCCTTATCAGAGTCCCAGTCCCATGTCTTTTCTAATGATCGAATTTCAGTTCTAAGTTCTGACGAGCTGTTTCAGTCATGGCCGACGGTGAAGACTGGCCGATTGGTCTCACGTCGTAAAGACTTGAAGAAACCCCACCTTTGCGTGTGATCCGCCGCCGTTTGGTCTCCGGCTCCGCTGGCTCCTGCTGCGCAGTCGACAGGTGTAGGGACAAAGGCGTGACCCCTCTGCAGTCGTACCTTCCATATACCTGGACCCCCCGAAGTACCCTAGAAAATGGGACATCGTAAAGTGTTAAGGCACTCTTGGGACCACCCTGAAGTTTGCTCTTGCGAGCTCTTTCTCAAGTGTGTGTGTTCTTTTTGGGCCCGTCTCCTCATGTTGGTAGACCTGACTGTCATGGTAAACGCCTCCCGACTAAAGGGCCCAACTTCTAGAACTGATGACGTCCAGTGATGACCACTGACGACCGTTTGCCCGCTGGTGAACCAGCTAGTCATGCCCAGCCCCGATAGACACGTCTTTACCTGATCATAGAAGTAGTCTCAGTCTCAAAACCTCTCATGACATCTCTTTTTAAAGCCACCATCCGTGCCTTGCTGGCAAGTGCATTACCAGCTTTTGCCTCTTCCTTCTCGAAAAAGAAAGAATTGTTCCATCATAATCGGGTAAAGCAGCCACTTCGAGTAAATGGTCGGAACTCCCGAAACTCACCGCCCGGTGCTTCGATCCCATCGGTCAATGCGGATCCCATCGCCGGAACCGTGTCACGGAACGCAAACAGCGCGAGTCGTGCAGCGAGTCGTGCTAACTCATCGCCGAACAGCGTTCCTCTGCTCACCGGACCCGACCGCCTTCTGCTTCTGTTTGCTCTGTTTGTGTTTTGCAAGATTGCCAGCTTCTGCTTCAGCCACACCATCCTCTTTCTTGTCCTGGACACAAGAACGCATGCACAAGGCACAAGTGGAACTGCTGACTCTCTCTGGATTCCAAACTGCCTAAAATCAGATGATGGCTCTCTGACCTCTTTGGCAAACACACTTGCAGCCTCAAGCTCTGGCGGATTCATCACACACGGCCTACAGTTTGATGTCCCAAGTCCCACGGCTTTGAAGAAAGCGCCTCTTGGCTGAGCGCCTTGACATTTGTCTCGCTCTCAGCTTCCACAGCAGCATTTCTCTTCTCCTCCTTCTCAACAGTCAATTGCTACTGTGAAACTATCATTGCTTAAGCAACAGCCCAAGCTCCAAATACTGATCACTTGCAGATCTATTTCAAGAATGCCAAGCCCAAAGAAACGTTGAAGCTATACTGCAAAACATGCCAACCATGCCTCCTTGACAAGCTTGTCCGCTTCTGCTTCAGCCGCATGATGCTCCTTGTTGTCCTCCTTCTTGTCCTGCTTGCATATTAAACAAACACATATGTTCTGCAGTTTCTAAACACAAACAACAGCATGGATCAATGGCCAAGCCCGAGGAATGATTTGATTAGTCTATGCCTGGAGTCTCAAAGTACAATTGAAGATGGGTACAAGTAACATCAAGTATACCTGTTTGTTTGTTTTTTTTTTTTTTTAAATAGGGCCATGTCCCATTTTCTAGGGTACTTGAAGTCGGGTCCAGGTAGATGCACCGTATTTCTATGTGTTCATATACAAATCGAACCCTGTCACTGCCACACCTGCAAAGGTCGCTCAAACAGCTTGTGTCAAACAATCCAGCAAGTTGTCTACTATTTGTTCGAACATATTTCTCTAGTATACATAGTGTTTGTTATATATATACATATATACATACTTAATAGGTGTGCTTGCTCTGTGACCAGTGCAAAATGTCTTGCTGCCTGCCGGCCCTTCAAACTTTTGACCATGTATCCAAGGTACAAAAGAAAACCATATCGTAGGTTAAAATGTTACAGCCCAAAACAAGGCAATATGGAGTTCCAAGTCGATTGACATATTACCCTCTATATATATATATATATCTAGCTTAAAACCTAAACAAGTGGCACCATTGCCATAGTCTTTTGCTGCTCAAGTCTTGGGGAACCACAGCACCTCCGATCAAAAAAACAGAACACACACCACAAGCATCCACAAGCCGTCTACACAGTTCTGGGTTGGACAAGACATCTGACGTTGGTTTTAATACCACCTGGAATCTCCCCTTGCAGCCTTTCCGAATCCCTACATCTCGCACAAAGCAGGCAACCTGCGCAATTCCTTAGTTCGGCTCACAAGCCACGGCAGCCCTGGCCTCCTTGATTTCTTCCAGGATCTCCTGAGCATGGAAACGAACGTCTTGAGATGAACGTCTCTGAGTCAAGCTTGGACCTCTGTGTTGACCGCACCAACATGGGTGTGTGTGTGTTGAAACAGGGAAAACATGGGAAACAAAAAGACGATATCAGGAAGAGGGACAAGTTCGCAAACACCCAGTGATCGCAGGGTCTCCATCTTCCAAGACACACCTGCATCAGCATCTGCCTTTGGGTGCTGTAGAATAGGGAGACCAGCGACCACCGGGTCGAGAGTTCATGTCTTTTTTCCATTCCAGATCTCAACGGTGGAGAGGAACCCACCCACCTGGTGCATTGGTCGAAATCTCCCGAACCAAGCGAGATCACAACGACCTGGACCCGACTTCAAGTTCACGAGAAAATGGGGCATGACCCTATTAAAATAAAAAATGAAAAACACACAGGTATACTTGATGTTACTTGTACCCATTTTCTGAGGTAGTTGTCTCAACTCGGACTTCATAGATCGGCGCATCTGACACCCACCTACCCACTCCCATTGTTGCTCTGGCATCTGCACCGAACCATGAGAGCCTGGCTGCGAGGAAGGAAGCCGCCGTTTTCCGCCGCACGTACAAGGACGAGAAGAACGAGAAGACGGGACTTGTGCCCGAGAAGCAAAAAGAATTGCATGCATCTATCAACATTGAAGTCCTTAAGATCTGCCGAAAAGGGCCGATTGGAATCCCCTGTTCTTTTCAGAGGTCTGCCCGCAAGCTGGTCAGCAGGTCAAAGACACAGCCATTTCTGCCAGACGTGTGGAGGACATCCCGCGCGCTCATCCCACACGGTGCACCATGAGATCCCCTGCTTGGTCTGGATCATCGGAAGCTACCTGAGAAGCTGAGTTCACCGAGCCTGCAGGCAAGATGAAGAGTTTCCAGTCGTCATCTCCATACACTTGCCCACTTGGATAGCTCAAGAAGTGTGTCCGTGGGAACCTGCGCCGAATCTCGTTCTCTTTGGCCAAAGCGTCCTGTGGATTCTGCTTCTCCAAGAACTCATGCACCGCGTCGCTCAACAAGCCAGTGCCGAACTCCACCGGGTCTTGGACCTTCCAATGGAACCTCTCCTGGAGCATCTCCAAACAGCGCTGCAGCAGCGGTGACTGGGGTGCCGCGGCCAAGAAGTACTTGGCAAACTGCTCCGGCCGAGCGAAGAAGACCTCCAGGCGCTGCTCCTCGGACCAACGGTGGCCGTACTCATAGCCCACCAGCATGCTGACGTCTTGGGGCACCTGGTACTCTGCGATGGGTGCCACACAAGTCACATCAAGGTCCGCGTAGTAGCCGCCCTCGGTGTAGAGCACCAAATACCGGAAGAAGTCCGCGCGCTCAGTCGGTTGTAAGGAGTTCCAGATGGAGGGCATCCAATTGAAGTCATGCGACTTCTCTTTCACCAGCACCTCAATCTCCGTGTCGTTCCAGAGTTTGTGCTCGCACTGCGGGTTCATCTGAATCCAGGTGTGCATATAGCTACGAAGTTCAGGCGGTGGAGTGTGAGACTTCCACGTCTGGTGGATCTTGCATGGGATCTTTGTAGGCCCCACATGCTGGACCCGTGATCTTGTCGCCAATAGAGAGCAGTCCTCGGCAAGGGCCAGGACCGGCAGCACAGGGACGAGGAGAGATGACCAGGGAGCCGTGTTCCACCGCATGAGGGAAGAATTTCAGGACATGGAGGAGGTTTCAGTGCTTGAGCCAGAAAGGGTCCTCTCTTTGGAACATCCAGAGGTTCCTCCAGAAATCCACAGGGGCCCCAAATACCATCGATCGGATGTTCGGAACTCTCTCTCTCTCTCTCTCAAGAAGCGCCCCAGAACCCCAGAACCCCAGTCCACCGAATCGGTCTTTCTGATGCCGGGTCGGGCCGGTCGGGGTTTCTGTGGCTTGGAATCGCTTCACCGCTGAACGCAAGGAGAAGAACACTCTTAGTGATGGCAAAGCGGCGAAAGGCAAAGAGATGCACAGTTTTAACGATTTTGATGTATAAAGACTGCAGGTGCCATGACAACCCTAACCGTGCCAAAGCTGGCATTTTGGTCTGGCCTAACGAACTAACACCTGTTCGCGATGAATCATCAGTTTCTTCCACCAGAAAAATCAGCGAAAGGCAAACAATCCAAGTCTGCTGCACTCTGGTGGTGGGTCAAATGTGTTTTGACCCACTTGGGCACTTCGTGGGCTGGGCCGATCTGCATGTTGCAATGTGTTGAAGTCCTGCCTGTGCTCTCTTTGGTCAACATATCCTGCTTCTATGGCAAATAGACAACCATGCCCTACCCGAGCTTGAGAGGCACAATATATCAATCATCCTACATGATAGTACAGATAGTACATGTACAGGTGCACTCCTTCCTCTCCAGCAAGAATTCCAAAAAACACAGGCCCTCTGTTGCCTCCAACGGACATATATGTCATATATTGCACATTGTTGCACAATATGTTAGAAAGCAACCATATCAAGGATCATGTCTGTCATGTTGATAACACCTGAGCTCGACAATCAAACAATTACACACTGGTGTAGGATATATATATATATATATATTCTGCCACTACAAGTGACCAAATCGATGGCTTCGTGACCAATTTCGTCCGTACCCCACAACCCCACAAGGTCCTGGTCGTTGGGCTCCCGGAGACCTGCCTGGAAAAGCCACACCGAAGAAAACAACAACACCGACCTGGGATATCCAATAAGAAGAAAACTCGGACCAGGTAATCTGCTCTATGTGGCACAGATACCAGTTTCAGAATTACAAGCAACAACCTAGTCAAACTTATGTGCAAAAAGTGCAATGCTGTAACGAAGATTGTGTTTGAAACCTGAAGCCCGCCTTTCTCAGCCTCCCTTTAGTGAACATGAACTCTATATTTGTCCGCAGGGCACAAGAGAATGGGAATCAATACACTCAATACATGTTGATTGAGCACACGCAAACACCAGCAACACCTAGCTACCGTGGGCTAGTCAACTGAGAACGCCATCTCCAATGACAAAAAGGACCCATGGCTGATTCCCCAAACGAGGTCTGGACCGGAGCCTTTTTTCCATTGTGTTGTCCAAGTCTTTGGCCAATGGCCTACAATGCCATGCTGAGCTGGGCCATGCGTGTTCAGTTCTAGTGATTTCCTAGTCTGCATGTTCTCGAAACGTGGAATCCACGTGGGGACGGGTCAAAACCTGGAGCCCCAATACCATGTAGCTTGACATAGCTTGACCGGCTCCTGCTTTTGACCCACAGCCACGTGGGTTCCGTTGTGCCAAGCACTGAAACGCCCCCCCGGTCGGCCCCCGCCTGCCCGATGTCTTGGGCGTTTCCCAGCAGTTCCTGCGTGATGGGGGTATGTGGAGTTGGTGAACAAAGAGAGTAAGGAGATCCATCGAAATCAAAACTCCGGGTTCAATTTCCAAGTGGCAAAAGTCCGCCCAAGGAAGTTTTGCCAAACATCTTCTGTGGGATTTTCACACAATGGCTGAACGGGGTATAGTATGTATACACATATATATATGGCACAATGGTCATTACATGTATATTCAACCTGACGAATGAGTCCAAATTGAACATCATGGTTTAGTCCCAACAACTGAAGAGGCATAAAATCGACTCACAAGTCTACTAGATCCTTGCAGATTGAAAACGTACAACGTGTGGACCAAAACCACCAGCTAGCATATGCTGCGTATATATACGCAGCACCGATCTCAACGGGTGTCACCGGATTCGTGCGACAAACTCGGCTGGGAGATTGGGATGCTGGGAGACTGGTGTTGCGAGCAAGAGTCTGCAGTGCTTTCAAGCGGGCAAAGTCCCTAGAACTAAGGACACACGGTGACACATGCTGCAGTTTGAAAGGGCAAGTTCATCATCTCCTCCCATCCCATCCAGTCTACCTCGCCTCTAATGCACGATCCAAATGGCCCTGCCGCCGCAGGGCCGCCGCAGCAGCGGCCCTCGCGAAGCCCATGGCCTCGTAGGTTTTCACGGCCGAACGGCTGAAATCATGAATCCAGCGGATGGGATAGTGGGATCCAGTGGTGATGCATACAAAATATCATATTATACATTTTACATATATTATGTATAAATTATAAATATATATTATTATGTTTATATATCGTATATCTATACTATACGTGGAGTCTGTCTGGAAGAAACAGCAAAGATCCCAAACTCTTGGATGATTCTGGATGACAACGGGTAAGTTCTAGGATGACACATTGTAGGGTTGAATGGCAAAATACAGGATCCATCTGAGGTGTTGTTTTGATAAATCTGCCTGGTATCAAAGTTCAAGAAAGCTGTTTGGGTGTCTTGAGAAAGGAAGACCTCCAACTAATGGGTTTCAGTCAGTCATGTTTTCCTTTGCCCAGTCTTCAAGGGTTCCCCCAGTAAGACTGCACACCAACCTCAAAGACAGGATGTGCCAGCGAGCCAGATCTGGATGTGGCATGTAAGCAAAGCATCCGAACACTGTAACGGGACTCTTGATTGGTTGCATAAGTTAAACAAAAGCACCGTCAAGGTCTGTATAGGATCCTTTTGACCAACTATAGAGAAAATCAGGAAAAGAGTAGTTGACATGTCAAACAAACATATGCATCAATATATACAATATATATATATATATAGTATCTGTGTGCTTCAAATGTTTTGGAACAATAGCCAGCAAAATGCGTGAGTGGGCAAGCCAAATGTTCGCGGCTCACATGAGCAGGAATCGCTCTAAAGAAGACTATGGACTCCTCATAACTCCTCCAACATGCTCTAGTGGCAAAGTAAGTTAAAATAGGATTGTTCCACCAAGAAATGTTTCTGGTCAGATCCAGGCACCTTTTACAGCCATCACCCACCAAATCGGGCATGCCTCCAACTTCTGCAAAGGCGTCTGCTCCTGCCACGATTACCAACAGGGTCAAAGTGGGCCTCTCCCACATCTTTATGAATTTGCAACACAGTGGTTTCAGAGTACAGTACAAGGGCCCCAGAATAGATTTAAAAGTGATCTGATCACCTCCATCACACAGACCTCAAAAACCCTTTCTATCTATCCGAGGACTACGACTTCGGTATTAATTTTGCACAAGCAACCGGTGGGAATTGTGCCCATCTAATCACAGCTGGGTTTGTCTTTTTTTCCATGGAACTTCTGGTTACATCGAATGGCCGGACGTGCTCGGTCCGTGCGTCGCTCGGTCCGTGCTGACGTGCGTCCAGTGTCACATCCAGTGTCACGTCGAGTCAAGGCTGGATTCATCAATTGAACTCGTACATGTTATAGCAACAAATCACACACAAAAAGAAAACACAACAAACACAACCGTACCAAAGTTAATCAGATTCACATTGTTTTATTGTGTGGTTCTGTTTCAGGTCTCTTGTGAATGATGCATTCAGGCTTCCAAACAAAATCAAAGAGGTAACGTTCTCAATATTTCTCAATCACCATCGGTGTCGCTTGTCACACCAGCAACATCCAAGAACACAAAACACGTCGCTGCTCACAAGTAGGTGGGCTCGCTCGGATTGCGGAGTACGCATCTGTATGAAGCTCAATCAAAACGCGTAAGAATCGTGTACATAGGTGTTCAATTGGATTCTGACCCAAACTGAATCCGGGAATGCGGCCCTTCCAAATTCTGACATCCCGATTCGCTAGTCCTGAGGGCTGCTGAGTAGCTCGGCGATGGCATCCTCAGCAGATCCTGGCCCAAGCATTAAGTGGGAATCTCGCATGGGGAGAATTCACTTCTCCAGGCCTTCCATGGTCTTTTCATCCTCACATGTCTGGAAATTCCATCGAACTCTCATTCCAACGAAAGGCGAAGGAACATATGTCCAGAAGGCCCTCATGGTCAGACCTGTCCCAGTCGCCGGGATCCGCCGAAAAAACCGCCTCCATGGCTCTGGAGCGCCGCGAGGGATTTTCGACGGCTGAATCCCATGTCCACCAGCTTCTGCAAAGGCTTTTCCTGGAAGGAGGAAACTGCAAAGGAGGCAACCTGGAATTCTGAAAGATCCAATGTTCACACATGTTGAGATTCATTTACCCTGGTGATCTATTTCTTATATATATATATATAGAGCCGCTCTTGATGCCCGTTGATTGCCATTGTGATTGCCTTTTTCGATTGTTGCAGCAAACTTGGAAATCTTATCCATTCTGAGAAAACACTCTGGCATCAAAAAGCACTCTGGTCACAGGTGATCAATCACTTTCCAATCAGCATCCCAGTTCCCTCCCAACTGCGACGCTCAGGCGGGACCTCTACACAACTCTGCGACGTGTGGGGTACGACATCAGGATTCCCGCAGAATAGATCAGGTGGACCACAAGGGATTTCCCAAGTACAAGTAGTTGATGGCATACAAGTCTTTGAACAATTATGCCTCCAAGCATGCCTACTGCCTCAAAATCAAGGCATCTGGATAACACTCCACATCGCTCCACGAATCCATGTCGCGCAGGGAGCTGTTCGTCTTGTTCGTCTGTCTGACTCGTGCTTCAAAGTGGGCCCCGGGTGCACATCCAACCTCTGTTTGCTTCCGAAGATTGACCACCACCCAGTTGATTGTGGGATCTCTGATAGAGCCAGCTTCTGGCTGTTGAGGCTTGACAATTCCAGCCTCCGAGTGCACAGGCGGAGGCCCCTGGCGAGGCGACTTGGCAGTTCGATTGGTCATTGAAAGGTTCAGAGCAAGAGTTCAAAAGATTTCAAAAGCAGGTGCACACAGTGTATAGATGTTATAACTTAGTTTGACAATTTTAGGCAGGCTCTCCCGGACCTACCCATACCGAACTCAAGATGGTTTGACGAGCTCTCAACAACGTTGGACTTTATGAACGCTGCAAAAGACAAACACCCAACTTCTCCACACAGTGGGACAAGGAAGGCCGCATTTCTTCTGACCATACGAAGATTGCACTGCAGGCGACAGCAGGACCCAAATGCTGCAGGTGTGTGATACTATGTCCATGGTTGGGCATGTGGCTTCTCTGGCGCAAATTTCGGACATGAACTGCCTCTTTACAGTACGTGATCAACACATATTCCAAGTATCCTTGTGCCGCTGCACTGCACCGCTGGACGTCCGAGACACCGGCATGTAGAAAAAGGTGTGTCCCAAATGTCACTCTCTCAAGGCCACCGGCCGATTTTTTTACAGTACGCCAGTACGCAGAGGTTCAAGTTCACTCAATCACTCAATTAAGTTCACTCGAACAGTACCACTCCGGAGCCGGAACCCGTGAGCTCGGGTCTCCCGCCTGTGAACTGCTTGAGCTCGAAGCATCCTCAACCTGTCAGGTCCATCAACACACCAAATTGGGCGTGTGTAACGATCTGACTATCTCTCTCTCTCTATATATATATATATACACATACCAGGACCCTCCAACAGGTGGTGGTTGGTTGCTAACAGGTGCGGTTTGGGGGGCATTAGTTGTCACCAGGAAACACCTGTTGGAGGTGCTGGTATATATGTATTGTCATTGGAATAGGGCGCCCCTGCAACATCCCCCCAATCACTGGTTTTAGTAGCTTGTCTTAATGGAATGTCTTGGTTGCTTCGTTTGACCAGGGCGACTCTTGATTGGTCACACATAGGTCATGACCATTGACACATGCCATCCAACATGTTCAAATGAACATCCGAGTTGGAATGGGTTGTTTTCCAATCTTGACCGCTGAGTTTCAGAAACCCCACCATGAAAACCATCAATTGGTGGGCCTAGAGAAGCCATCGCTGGATCAGAATCAAAGTCCTCAACACAAAACCGAAGGCATTCTTTTGGACGAACCTCAGGACCTCTGCTTGAGGGTCCCATATTCAGCATATCAAAGTTTGTGACCTAAGATTGGATAACAACCCATTCCAACTCGGATCTTCATTTGAACATGTTTGATTGCATTTGTCAATGGTCATGACCTAGTCCCACCATCAAATGGTTAAGTTGTATGTAACTTGTAGACTCTGGTCCGTTCGTCCTCCAGAATGCTGCCTCGGCTTTGGATTTTGCTCGCTGCAATGCAAGCTCCTGAAGCGGTTTGGCACTGCAGGAGCTTTGGGTCGGGAATGATGGACCCCAAGGGATCCTGCCCTTAGCCAGTCACCCAGCAACTGCAGAAACATGGCTTTTATATGGTTTTGTCCTTGTGTGTGGCGGATGTGGCCGGGGGAGTCCCCGTGTGGCGAAACCCACCCCACGCGACACCTCACGACGAAAAATCAAACCAAGTGGGTCGTACAATCGGAAGGTCGACAGTTGTTGTCGAGAGCTGAACGACAGCGATTTGGGTTATGTACGATGACATGTCGAATGACCAGAATGTGACCGCCACCGACATCGGTGTGCATTAGAATAGGCAGAACCCCGATTTCGACCCCCAGGAAAGAAAATAGACCACAACCCATCGGTGAGGATTTCCCTATTATATCAACATCCCGCCCCAGATTGATTTCGAAACCAAACGTGTCCGCTCTTGTGAAACAGGCCATGGTTGATCCGCAAAAATATCCAGCCCTATGGAAACCATGCAGTGCAATCTCATGTTCAATAACGCAGCGACGTGTCGAATCGTAAGGAGAAAACCTGCACCTGAACGATGCCAAAAACGCAAAAACAAGAAGACCTGTTGACCTGCTGAATGGATGTTTCTGCTCAAACCGCCAGGCGCTTGACGAGCCTCCCGAGTGACCCGACCCATCTGAAAGAAACATCAATGACTCTTCATGGCCATGCAGGAAGGACAAGCGACTCCAATCATCTGGTTGAGCATCAGAAATACATGGAATTCCTTTCAGGCCAGGGACTCCCCCTAAGAGAAGTCCTTCTCCAGTCGTTCCACCTTTGCTGCTGCCAACTCGGCTTCCAATTCGGCCAACTTGGCATCCCCGTCTTCGTCCGCCATGCGGCACCAGCAGGGGGCCAAGGGAGGCACTGCTATTTGGATGTGGCCGAAAGCGGAATCACTAGCAATCAAAATGTCTGCTTTGCATGGGGGTGGTTCAGTGAAATCACTTTCCAGCGGATCGCTTTTCAAGCTTATGGCGCATTCAAGAAATGCGCCCCTCCTGCTAATTATTGATCTATGTATAGGAGAGTCCTGAAAGCCACTTCAGTTGAAAGCATCCTGATAGGCCCTGATTTGGTGACTATAGGCATCCGAATGGCTTCGTGGATGCCTATAGTCATCTAGTGACCTAGACGTGTTAATTGGCCATGTCCATGTGGGGCGACCTCCAGATGTTGACCCAAAGCTTAGTAGAGGTCCATATTTTGTCCCGCCAAGTAGCACTTCCATGTGATTGTGCTATTAAACCATGCTTGGAATGCAACTTGTCAGACTAAGCATCTCCAAAACATTCAGAGCAAAAGGACGGAGCGGCTCAACGAGATCTTCAGCACCGCCAATGACTGTACCCACTACATATGTGCCTGCAGCCAGCAACACCCTCATCTTAGACACCCCATTAATAGTTGGAAACAAAAAACTAACACAAGGGAGTCTGACTCCATAAGGTGTTCTTCGCTGTTTATCCAACAAGAAGCCGGGACAGTTCAAGAAATCCATCGCGTTCAGGTCGCTCACTCGTTCGACCTCTGCACTCAATCCTGGGCGTCCAATTGACTTCCGTCACCGAACGTCTCTTTGAGAGGTTCACCAACCCATGCCCGAGAATGCTACAAACCCAAAAGAACCTGGACGTTTGGCGGACATGTCCGTGGACGGCGCCTCCAAATCCACCACGAAGGGCAGAGGTGCTGAGCGCAGCTGACAGAGTTGCACCTGGGGCGAAGTCGGAGAGTTCGAGAGGTTCGGGTCGGTGTTGGTCGGTGTTAATCGGTCATCTCTAACCAATTGGCGCCGTCGGTGGATCATTGGATCGGACGTTGGAGTGGAGCAGTTGAAAGGTTGGAAGGTTCCCTTGGATCAGTCAGAGTGGAGCATTCGGTCTGACGAAGATCAGTCGGATTCGTTGCAGTTGATGCGTGGGCAAAAACCAATTTTGATGTGCAGAAAGGGTTTCGAGAAGCAGAATCGACGTTTTTTTTGTTTTAGCTCATACGTACAGTACAGTACAGCCATGTACGAGTACAGCCTGTAGGCAAAAGCTTTGCTGATAGCAAGTCAGCCAGCGTTTCGCAATCCTTGAGAGCCAGCCCCCCCCGAAGCCTACAGGACATCAATGCCACTCACCATGGGCGTCATCTGCGTCGTTGGACCGATGGCCACCGACGGCCACCGACGGCCACCGAGGACCGGCTCCCTCGATGCCCAGAGTCGGACGTCGACCGTTGGACTCCTCTCAGGGAGTCGGGTGTTCTTGTAGACCCACTCCAAACATCTCCAAGCATTCCCCCCCCCTCTGTACTGCGCACGGCAAAGCCGCCGTGTCAGTCCGTGCAAAGTCCAGGGTCGGTCAAACTCAACTCATTGGTCATTCCCCCCTCTGTAAAGGGAGGTTCGCAGCCACAGACCCGGCGGGAAGAAAAGAGTTCCTCTCTGTCTCTGAATCGGGGTTTCGCTTCGCATGTCGCGGAGGACACTCAGGTCGCAGCCAGCCGCAGCAAGTACCAGCACTCCGGTCTCCTGAACTCTCATCGTCACCGTCGAGGATGAAACGAGTTGAAAGTTTAAGAGCCCCATGATGCTGGGCTGTTAGACTCTTATTTTTTGACTCGAATGATTCTTCAGATGTTCTGCTTTGCACAGCATCTTCCGAAAGGAAGGGAGCGGTAGGTTTTTTTTTTGTGGGAATTGGTTGCGTTGCGTTTGGGGAATTGTTTGTGCGGTGGGTGGTTTCTCTATAGTTCCTCCAGTGGAAGTGGAAAGCTAGCTGTTTGTAGAAATACGTGTCCAAGAGGCCATGTTCCATGTCAGTTTCAGGGCGTCTAGGGCCTGCACAAACATACTAACCAACTGGACCACAAGGCAAAACAACAACTCCGGCCGCAGGGCAAACAAGCATGAGACAACAGCAAATGAAAGAGTTCTGTTCATATGATGCACTTGGGTTGTCCCTTAGGGTGAAACAAAACACAACAACCAGCAACCAGTAGTGCAGAAAACAAACAACAAGAGTAGGAAAAGTAATTATAGAACACCCAAAAAGAAGGCCATAGAAGGCAAAAGCAATAAAAACAGCGAAACAATACGCCAAAAGAGGACAGGAAGCGGGAAAGCAAAGAAACGCAGTAAAAAAGCCAGGAAGTGTAAGACAAGCGCAAAGAAGCAGGAAAAGCAAGAAAAGCGGAGAAATCACAGCGAAGCAATGGAAGGCAAAGGAAAAGCAGGGACATGCAAAACAAGCACAAAAAAGCAGAAAAAGCAAACAAAAACAGGAGCAGCCACAAAGAAGCAATGAAAAGCAAGGAAAAGGGAGGAAAAGCAAACACACAAAAACAACAGCTGGAGATAGTAGGAGACATCATAAAGAAGCAATGAAAAGCCAGAAAAAAGCAACAAGACGCAGATCTAACAATTCCCTAAATGCGACGCATCACAAGCCCTCCTTTCTGAAAAGCTCTCGTGATCTCTGGCTAATTACTCATCTTAACTTCTGGCTTCTCTGATGTCTCAGTCCTCGCCCCGGACGAAGCCGCCTGGCTAGCCAAACACAACCACGCAGCTTTTGATGACGTGGAGCGGAAATTCGGGCTCTTTTGTCCAAGTTTGCCAAGCTTTTCAGGTGTCAAACCATTGTCAAACACAGAGAGTGACACACCAGGTGTCAATCTTTGGTCAAAAGGTGTCAAACTCACACGTGCACACACCACACACACATGAGTGACTTGATGTTATGTTCTGAGAGAAGTCAAACAGATGTCAAACCTGTTTCTCTTTGTGGGTGTACAAAACGGTCAAACCAGGCTGAGACCAAATCTGATCAGTTTGCATGTTGGGGGAGAACTGTTTCCAACAATTGCATTGACTTACGGATCACCATGGATCACCCAAATGACAAAAAAGAGACTCGTCTTGTCTCTGAGACTCCGCGACTGACATCCGCTGGGAGAAAGGACATGGCCAGTCTAAGCGAACCCTCACTAAATCACAACAGGTCTGTCTCAACAGTTACACACATATGGAAGGTCTCTTTCTGTTTTATAAGCCTCAAATGCTTCAGTGACATGGCGGATGCCGATGCAACGCCACTCAAGGAGGAACATTGGAACTAGCTATATATACAAATACTATGTGCTAGCGAATTGTCATCCAAACATTATGAACATTTAACATACCATGTAGATCAATTTAACATGCATTATCATGCACTATTGCTTAATTTTTGAGGACAACAACATGTACTATATAGAATAGCGGCCAACAAACAAATATGTAATCATTGAGTTTTGGAATGATGTCCAATGTTCAAGCGCTTCCACGAAAAGAAAAGGAAAAAAAACTCCTTGCCTCCGATCGGCATCGGACTCGAGTGGAACTGCGGATTCGATCTTTGCCCACCTCACAGGGTGCCATGAAGACCGCCATGCACACCGGCAACGCCTGGCACGGTGTCCACCGCTCCGGTGGGGAAGAGTCCTTCTTCGGGTTCGGAGTCTCCAGGGTGCAGTGCACAGTGAGGTCCACTCCGAGCTGCATGTGTCCAGTTTTGGGGTTCGAAAAACGGGGTCAAACCCAAGAAGGCTGGCTGCAGATTTTGATGATTTCGTTCTGAAGTGTCAGTGAAAATGAGCCCTTGCAGTGTCATAGTTCTTGTCATATTATATAGTGGTACGAGAGCTGGATACGTTTTTCTAGTCAGTGCTCCTTTCAAACATTGTTCATTTCTAGCAAGAGGTCTGAAGCCTTTGTCTTGAGCTACCTGTACCCACTTATGTATGTTTGTTCCTCCTCATTTGGTGTATATATTGACGTATATTGTGTTTCCATCCTCACGGCAAGAGCCCTGCTCACCCACATGTCTGCCTTGTGTTCGCTTGGGTTTTGCTGGATTTTGGAATACAATCTTCCAGAACACCCATGACATACGATACCACGAAGAACCCGGCTGGGCTAGCTGTAGCAGTTGCATGTGATCCCATTGTGAGTTCTAGAGCTATCCAGCTCGATTGGCAAGAAGTTTGATCGACCCGACATGGACCCCCAGTCCTCATGCGGTAAGTGAGCTGCCAGCAAACGACTGAACCTGGGCAGCTGCAGCCGCTTGCAGCAACTGCAGGCTATAAACTCTTTCTGTATCAGTGGAGTAGTGGAATACATGAGGCAGGTGAACCAGGCCCGTGTTTCAATACACTCAGGCCCCTCTTTTGCAGGCCGAACAGCGCTCCCCATCATTGGATCCTGCAATGGAGTGTCTTGACCCTACAAAAGTAGAGGTTTTGACCCTCAACACTTTCACTTTTTGGATCGACCTCAAGCTTCTTTGGGGCCACGAGACTCGTGAAAACAGACCGGGCCACCTCCGGGCCCAGACCTCACCTGGTCGAACCCATCGAAGAACGGTCCCATTGTCGAGTCCACTTTCTGGAGTCCATATTCCATTTAACAAACCAGGTTGCAAACATAGTGTAAACATACCTGCTTTCTGGGTTTCCACTTTCTGGTTGCAAACATGGTGTAAACCTGCAAAACTATGTGGGTGTCGTTTTTCAAGCGAGACCCGGGCGATCCGGGTAGACTGGTCGAAGTGGTCGAACCGATTTGAGTTTTGAGCTTTGGTTGGAGTCGGACTGAACGAATGGCCCGGAGGAAGCAAACGGAGCCGGTGTGGAGGCCATGGCTAGTAGGTTGGAGGCCATTACTGGTAGCAAAAAGCTACTAGTAACAAGGGCATCGCTACTAATCCGGTCCACCTATTAAAAAACACCCCCCCCCCCAATAAGGAAACCTCGGTCGCATTTTTTCTAATAGGGGGTCCCTGAAATCGGGGGGTCCAAAATAGGGTCACCTGGGAAGAGCTTCAAAACCAAAAAGTAAATCAGTAAATGTTTGTTAAACTCGTATCAAAAATGCAAAAAAGCTCCAGATCGAAGGGTCTTCCTTTTCCCCTACAAAAACCTTCATTGGAATAGTGATTCTTCAGTAGACTAACAGAGCTAAAGCTTTCGAGAGGTGATGTCGCTGTGCCATGCGGTGTTGCATGACCTCGGTGGCAAGTGCGTTTGCGTGAGTCCGTGCCATAGGGGGAAGGAAAGCCTGCTGGTGTAAGCGCGGCGTGTCATGGTGGGCAATTACGGTTGTTTTTGGAACCTAATTAAAAAAAACTCCTCCAAAGTCGGCAATGTTGGTAGTTTAGTAGCGGCTTGAAAGGGCGGTAATTTAAAAACAAATATAAACCGTACTTTGGGGTTTCCGACATGACTTTTTTCTAATAGGGGTCCGTTTTTTTAATAGGTACTCGGGATTAGTAACGTTTGATTATAATGAGACATGATTTGGGATCCGAGCCTGATTAGGATAGATATTATTACCATCTATTACCCAAGCACTCCATGTATAGCATAAATTTATGTCGGGCGCGCCAGCCATAGATACAAGGAGCCAACATAATTCTATAAAGCAAAAACAAAACAAAAAAAAGAGAGCAACAGGTAAAGCAAACAAAAAAGCAAAAAATGTAGCTGTGCGTGTTTGTCGTTTTTCTTAAGAAACAAATCGCCTTATTTTCGCATTTTTGTTCGCTTCATTTTTGCATTTTGTTCCGCATGTGTTTCGCTTTTTTCCCAGGAGCGTACAGCAAATATTGCTGACGGGTAAAAGTTCTCACAAGTGCAGAAGTGGTACCAGGAACAAAAGCAAAAAAAAAAAGCAAAACAAATGCAACAACAAAGCAAATTCCCCCAATGTAACGACATTCCACACATGGAGGACCTGTATCGTCACAGGACCCACGGCACCACTGCGACCAAGGCACTCGTCCACCTCTGCCGGCTCGTCCGCCCCTGGCGATGGAAGGTGATCATCAGGTACATCTTGTTGCGACGCGGATGGCCAATGAGTACATGAGTACATCTTAACAGGATGATGATGATGATGATGATGATGATGATGATGATGATGATGATGA
>CAXAMN010006668.1:1676955-1702802 GCA_963970005.1 Durusdinium trenchii | reverse complement strand
GATGATGATGATGATGATGATGATGATGATGATGATGATGATGATGATCAGTTCTTTCAATGTTTTTCCGTTCTTCATCTGTCTGGGTCATCTGGACGTGGGAAAACACAAGTCCACTGGATACGTATCCACACTGATGCAAACTCTTGGGACCAATTTCTTATTGCTTCAAAGATGCCGGCTCTTGGATAGGCACCTCCGTGGTCAGAGGTTCCTCGACCGTTCAATCGGAATCGGAATCGGTCCCAAGCGAAGAAGACATCCCTGTCCTCATGACATCGGGTGCCTGATGTGAGAGGTGAATGATTTCTGGCGATTCGTCAAAGTAAGGAAAATCATTTTAAGTGAAAGTGGGGGGGAATCTTCAAACACCAACTCTCATGGCCCCCCCAAAGGGAAAAAACACACGGAAGCCGTTCACCACATATGCCATTGTGCGACTCATGCAAGCGACCGACTCACCACTGCCTTGCGCCATCAGCAGGTGATGGTACCTCAAAAACCCCGGATGATTTGTGGGGTCAGAAAGACGTTGCCTCTTCAGACGGTCCGCCTCAGACGTCCTCCGGAAAGCAGTGACATGAAACTAGGAGCCACAGAAACAGGGGCAACGAGATGAACCATGCTGAGAAATGAAAAGAACTAAAAGATCAGGTGCCCTCCCCTTAACAATCATGGAAGTGGACAATGGAAGACAAAAACAGAGGGGTATTGCTATTGTTAATATAAAGTTTGTTAAAGCATAGTTCTTCCACATCATCGCTGCCCAACTCGGACACACCAAGTTCCGTGAAAAGAGTGAGATATCACTGGGGAAATCTATTTGGGGTGCATTGCTCAACACATGAGGAACATCTGTACAAGCTTGAGCTCTGTGAGTCGACAAAAGGCATTTTCTGCACAGCTCGCCCAAAACGAAGAAAGAACACAGCAATCGAAGGCTTATGGAAGCGTATTTGAAGCAAAGATCTCCACCCATTTGCCCTGGGCACACAAAGGACATGAGTCGCATCATGCAATTCTTGGTCTCGGCCTGAAAGAACCAAGGAGTGGATCTGGGAAGCATCTGGATGTGTGCATTGTAATAGAGAGACACCCTGGCACAATCGATTTGGTCGTCCATGTTTCCTATGTGTCACCCGTTGGGGTTCCTAAGACAAAGCTACACATCCATGTGCAGCAGTGGTGTAATCAAATGAGATATCTTGTCCATCTGCAGTATCTATATACAGGAATAAGTTTGTCAGCCACATTGTTCCAATACAGCCCAAGCGAGAAACCAATGGATGATCCATGTTTCTCCAGACACTGATTCAGCGACGCTCACCCAACTCAGCAATTATATGGGTGTGTATTTTATTAGGAGGCTCCCAACCAATGGGTTTTGGTCTATTTTCCTATATGTTCCTTCTTCCAGGGAGTCTTTGGGAGGTCTCCCTGTTTTAATACACACCAATATAAATTCAACACCATAAAGAATTGTTCACCGGATGTCAAAAAGCCCTCGGAAGGACATGATGGAAACCGCAGCCTGGGCCTACGCAAAGGACACATCCCACTGCTGTTCCACTGACTCTGGATCAAGGTGATATGTCAGCGCGCCCTGATACAGTGAACTTACTCGCAGCTTGCAACAATGCCTACACTTCCTGTGGTGCATTGCTTTTCCATATGATGTGGCGTGGTTTACGACGGATCGCCAAGGATCTCTCATGGGACTCATCGCTCCGGTGGTGGATCCGTGCCGCGGTCGCCCGGACTCCTCCGGCACTATTTCGACACGACGCCGACCTCCATATAGGCTCGGTGGAAGGCCTGGCCGGTCCGGTAAGGCCTAGAGCGGAGGTACCATAGTGTACACCTCTGTCACCCATGAACATATTGCAAAAGGACTACTATGTAGACTGTGTAGACTTAAGTCTAGCTTTATGGATGTGTATATAGTTGGGTATGGACCATGGATCCAACATTGGATACATGCATGCCATGCCCATGATCAAAAGGATTCTAGTTTCGTCCGACAGAGATTTCTGGGAGGTTGTCACCGGCTGGATGAGAAGGAGCAGAACAGGGAACTGATTGTGCCCCTGTGCCGGTCTGTGCCTTTTTCTGGACACGTCTCATGTTTTGTCTTTTTTTGTGGCATCTGATCCACCCTCTAAACTGTTTCAAAGGTGTCCGTCGAAAAGTCAATCAACGGAATTGACATGGCAATGCCATTGCATTCTACCCCACAAAAGGCACGTCCGCAAGGGGTCAAAAGCAAAAAAGTATGGAGACCTCAAATTCATAGAACATCAAATCCCCCAAACATGTAGCGAACACCATTTCTCTATCTAGTTGGGGACCACCATACACCTGCCGGCATGGAGAACCCGAAACCCTTTCACCGTCACCGCGGAACCGCCTGCAGAGCTTCTCGATGCTCCGGTGTGCTCAAGCCTCCGGTGTCACTGACACGAGATACGGCTTTCGACGTACGCTTTGCTTCTGGTGGTCGAAATCTGCCAGTTGTGCCCTGGTCTGGCGTGACCAAACAGATCTGCCAGTTGGCTCAAAGGAAAAGACCTCTGGACCAAACTGGGTTGAAACATGCATTGATAAACCCACCGATGGTGATAGATATGCATGTATATACTCACTATTACATATATACATATGTATAGTAAATTGTATTGTATTGCAATATGTGTATTACAGTATACTATATATTACTATATATGTGTATTGATGTGTATTGTATGAAGTTATATCACACACATTGTGTAACTGTATATTATATACACACACCTTGACATGCTATTATACAAGGTTCTGTGAAAAGATTCACCTATGGCATTCTAAAAGCCCTGCCTCATCGCCTCTACATCTTGGGCACTGGGAACAATTGTTATGTCAAGGTGGGCAAACAAACATCGCTTCGTCAAGAGAGGTTCCTCCCATCCAAATCCCATGAAGCCTACTTCAGGCCTTTCAGGATCCTAACAGGTGGGTAATGGGGTCCGAACGAGGAGTTTCTGTAGATTGTAGACAAGGCATCGACATGGCTGAACTGGTTCCAAGCCTCCTTGGCTAGGATGCATGACTTTAAGACCCTAGAGGTGGTCCACCGCAGCAAAAGGAAGAGTTCCCTGCTTGGTAGATGCGCATCGACAGAAAACTCCTCCAAGACCCTCACACTTTGGTAGAATATGAGAAATCTGAGAAGAAATTTGAGAAATATGATATGAGAAGACTTCAGTCAACCACGACCTAGAAGAAGGGACAACATTCTTGCTCGCGGCCATGTATCCTCTTGCACCAAAACGAGAGCCATCTGAGTGAGCCTCCAAAGGAGCAGGGCGCCGACAAGCGTGGGAGGCTTGGGCCTCGGGAGTGATGCCAAGCCAAGCATGACCTTGCTTTTTGTGGCCTTATGGTCAACACTAGTTTGAGGAAATCCTATGTACCAACTCCGGGCCTAACTCATGTGAGTAACATTGTATATGTTTTTCCCAAGGAGTGCATTCGATGTTTATTCGGCATCACAGTAGGAGTTGCATCTATTCTGCGGTCGAAGGCTGGGCTTCCGGCTTAGCAGGGGCCTTCCAAGTGTTGGCGGTCAGGGTATGCAAAGAGGACCCAATGATAAAATTTGCCTTTGACCTGTGATGGCAATGGAGTTTTATCATGTTTTGCCTTCGATAGGAGCTGAAACTCGGGGATACCACAACAGACTTTGACCCACAGCCGTATGTTTGGGCAACCAAAGAACGAGAATCCACTGACTCCATTGACTCCATTCCAACTTTCTTCAAGCCAGTATCCTGACAAACAGCAATGCGTAATAGCCGATTGACTATGAATTTCTACCATTGCTCTTACCGAGCACGGTCAAACTTTATCAAGTGTGGCTGTTGCATCCTTATTTGTGAGTCCCCTACTATCGTTTCCAACTCTTGTGGACCCGGTATCATGTTTGGTCAGTCCTCTATAGTTGCCAGGATCTGAAACATTCCTAGCTATGAATGAAACGCTCTTATGTACTTGCACTCATCGTTCATTCTGAAGGCACCTCATTTGAACCCCTAAAATTAATCATCTGCATGAATTGGAGCGGAGCAGGATGTAGATTGTGACACGTCTGCCGTCTGATAATCCCCCCCCCGCGGAAAAGTGGAAAAAGGGATCAGAGTGAGCTCCAATCCCACTGCGCCAGTTGCCCCACCACATCTGCCCGCGCTCGTTTGCACACCATGGCCATGACCGTGCTGTAAACTCTGGCTGTAATTCCATTGCCTATGCGGGGAGCCACTCCATCACCAAGCAACACTGATCATTGGTGGGGTCGGCACATATGGCCGGCAACCTATACCGTGACTCCCATCCTGTGAGACTCTCTGCTGTCCCGGTCACAGTCAATCGTTAAAGACCAAGCCATCGGGTCCAATGAACTACAATCTACTTCACACAAAGAACGCATACTTAGATACACTTTCTATACATGTGCCAGCACGTAAACATGCTGCAACACTCAAAAAGATTCAAAAAGCATCTTTTGATTATGTTCTTTGTCTTTTTCAAATGCCGCTAGGGTGCACGTCGTCGATTTCTGTGCTGAACGAACCCAGACCTGTGCAGCCCGCCTGATCTGAGCATCCACAAAGCGTTCGGCCAACTTGGACCTCAGGTGATATCCAAAGATACTCGAGCACTTGATGATGAATCAGAATGAATTCGGGTCATGTTCATCGATGAGAATTCGGGTCATCCATTTGAGCACGACCGCACGATGAGTTCTTCACGCCCGCACGGGCGTTCCAAGGTGGCCAAAAGAGCTACCTATAAACGATATCTAAGAACTGACATCCTAAACTTCTATCTACTGTCTTCAAGCAAAGAATTTTTCATTATATTGGCATGATATGTAATAATTGCTAATTAGGCATTCCAAACAATTCTAAATAAACAAACAATGTCCGGAGGGGTATATCATGGTAAATCACTCTATGTCCAGGCCATTGACAAGGTAAACTGGTCTTAAATGGCAAACGTGGCTGCCAGCTTTTTCTTTGGCAGAATGGTTTTGCCTACGTCTACGTCCTCATCTTCGAGGGGCAGGGGCTGTTTGCAAACATCACAGCATCAGCATCGAAGGAAATTCGGTCGCAAGGGGCAATAACCACCCATGCACTTCCAGCGAACCCCCCCAATGCACTTCCTTTCGAACAAAGACATTTCCTGCCGATATGGGTCGATGTTTTTGCTGTGATAAGGATTTGATCAGGATTCCTCACCGCTCCGTGAGGTGAACCCATGCTACAATCACTTCACCCTCTTTTCCTCGGCACCAGACCAAATGAAGCACCCACAAGGGGCGGTTTGTTCGGGGCTCACATGGATCGATGCTTCGGACGTCTCACTTCTTCCCAGCAAGACTCGACCGTTTCGCTCGCTCGCTCGCTTTGGGACGTCAAGACTCGACCCGCCGGGGCGGCCACAGTGGTTCAACCGGTTCCACCGGGTTCAAAGGTGTGAGATCCGGATTTGTCCACGTCTACGTTCCGGGTCACTTTGGAGGGAGCCTCCGACATCAGCCGCGCTGAACAAAGACTCCAACTTCCGTGAGTCGCTCTCCGGTCTGGGAGCGAAGCTCAAGAACAGAACCTGAGGTCGGTGTCCAAAGGCTCTTAACCAGTCACACCAAATAACCTCGTCACGTCCTGTGTTTAATTGAATCTGGAGTCCGTCAGTTTTCTAGGGACCCGTCTTCACCTGTGTTCACCCATCTTTTCTTCTTTCATCTTCTTTCTCACATGAGTGTGCCACATCCCCATGTTTCACCCATCGACCCAAACCTGGGCATCCGGACGCAGATCTCTCCAAAAGCTCTGGGAAACGCCTCTGCCGCAAGACCAACCTGCGTGGGGCCGCAAGGGTGGCAAGCTTTGGTAGTGCAGCTTCAGTGCAAATGGCTGAGAAGTGAAGGTCACCATCCAAGCCATGCCCAGTTGAAATCAGGTGCTTCCCAGAGGTCAAATTCCTGGCCAAATGAACAGTGGAGCATCTGCACCTCCTGCGTTGCCAAATCCTGACCGATTCGTACATCCTGTGGCTGAACAAACCCTCAATAGTAGCCATAAGATCTAACTGATGGACCAGCCTGCCTCATTTGAGCTTTTGGAACTGTCACCTCAAACCAAGCAAAGAAAACACAATAGGCTTCTGATTGCCCGCGGCCAGGACATCACACCACGTCAAAACGAATGCGCATCACGTGGCGGGCTGTTCATTATCGGATCCCCTCCCTGCAACAAATGGGTGTGTTTGAAACAGGAAGACTTGGAAGAAGGGAAATAGACCAAAGGATCCAAAAACCCTTGGTTGGGGGGTCTCCCGTCTCCCTAAAATAGACACCGCTGCTTCCCTGAGTGATGGTCCGTGAATGGGCTGCCCATAGCAAGTCGCCATGCAACGTGCAAAGATTCATCATGACTCAATGCCAATACCAGCTGGTGAGTATCTGGGATGATGGTAAAGGCCTCCTCAAGAATAGTGATAACCCATGATAATCCTTTTCCGACTGCTACTGGTCATGGGACACACCCCAAATATGCCATGTATCCCATATCCCGGGCTCTATCTCTTCCAGGTATTCGGTAACACAGCATGATGCCGTGGGAGAAAGCCACAAACCCCATCTGGATGCCCAGCACATGATGCCCATGGCGTTCAGCCGTGCAACCCACGGTCGACTTGACGACTTTTCCTCGAAGATATTCGAAGCATTTGGTGCGACAAATGCACTCTAAGGGAGGCTGCAGGACAGGATTGGAGCCAAGCTCCGCTTTGGTCTTTTCTGCCAGCTCAGTTTAATTGGAGTTATAAAATCGTCCGGGTATAAGTTCAACATAGAACCTCGGAACAATTTCTTCGTTCCAGTCTTTTGTCACTTGGGTGTCACATCGCCACAGTGTGAGGATATCGAGATCTGAACGTTTTGGCTCAAACACCCCATTGAGGTGCTGGGGCTGCGGCAACATGACTCTCGATCCCGGGAACTCGCAAACGAAAAAAAACGGGTGATATATTCTCACTAAACCCTGTAATTCATGGTCCAACTATATACAGTCCATAGTACATAGTTTCAGAACTTGTGAATTGGCAATGCATATCATCACATCGGCCTGGCTGTCTGGTTCAAATACCCACAAGTTTTGGTCCATGTGTCCTGGCTCAAACAAGCGTTTCGATGCGGTTCGGTACCTGAATTCTGAGCTGTGGGGCCACATGCTTTTTTGGTATTCCTAGCACCAAGGAGCGGATTGCCTGTCTGCCTGGAACTCTTCTGCTGAATTTGATCACCAAGGGCCGTCTGCGACTCTGTCTCTTAGTCTTCTCAGGAAGGAAGCCACCTCTTGGCTTCCAGTGGACAGCCACAATGGCTTCAGAGTAGATCCCAAGTTTGGTGGTTTGTGGGGAACCCCATCGAAAGGACATCTTGGGGTGTCAGTGCCATCTACTCTCAATCTAATGATCTTGAATCTCCTTGCGGTGTTTGCTTTTCGTTTTTTTTTGTAGCACTGGTGATCCAATCCCGCCCCACGACACTAAGGCGCCACGAAGTCCGAACTGCGACAGCTTCACTTCGGAAGTGTCATTGAGTCAGCAACCGCGATGTGGAGATGTCCAGTGAATCAAAGGTGCACCTGTTAAAAGCACGCACACATTACCACAAATGGACTTAAAGCCTCAAAGGAAAACAGGACCACACACGCAAGAGAAAACAAATACAACTCCCTCAAACAGTCATACCAGCATATACCAGCTGACCACCCTCCTCCGTCGGGCAAAACCATGGCCATAGTTTGGGTCCCACTGGCTTCTTTCATATCGAGAAAAGAGGAGTGATTCCCTTTTAGACCTATATATACATTCCTTGAAACAATCTGAAACCATCGAAGTGGAACAGGTCGGCCCCTGCTAAGAAAGACCATCGTCCTCTACAACGGCGGTATTCGCCAGCTTCCCAATTGGCCTTTTGGGGCATTGAACAACGGCAATGGCCTCGCCATCACGGCAACATCTTTTCCCCGATTTGGACCGAGAAAATGGGTTCCAAAAGGATAGGTAGTTCCTCGCTACAACCGAGCTTCGCCCCTCCTCATTCGCTGTGGGTCGAAACCGGGACACCCCGGTGGACCACCGAAAATGAACAGAATAGACTACCTGGGACCTGGGAGGTCAATCTACCGGGATCTAACAGGGTTTGATGGGGCTCCACTTTTTGACTCACAGCCATACACTGTGGCGGACACCTTTTTAAGATCAACTATATCGAAATACTACTGTGATTGATTGGTGTAGATTGACTGTTGTCTAGCGTTGCGTCTTTGGCTGAGTCCCGTCACACATGTCATCTGACAAAACAGCCGCCTCACTGATCACTGATCACAAAAAACACCCCCAAGCAGCAGCATTTTGCAACACACGTCATTATCAGGCGGGATCTTTCGTGTGTACTGCTTTTAGATGAAGGAATTATCATGAATCCTTGGTTTCAGCAGAACTCTCCACATCGTGCTGCTAAATGCGTATTCCAGTGTACTGCCCGACCAACTGTCAGTAAAATCTGAGGAGATGCAAAAACAAAAGCATGATGTCAAAGAAATGCCTCCCAGTAGCCATAGGATTCATAGGACGCTGTTAGAATCAAACAATGCCTCGAGGCATCGAGCTTCAAGCAATTACTTGGTTTTCTGACTTGCTTTGTCACGTGCAGTTCTCGACATAGCAACATATATTGTTTTTATGTTGGAGGCCATGGCTATTACCTTTTGCTATTAAGCATTCTTGGTCATCCATATTGCTGTTCTTCGATGCTTCCCGGACTGTTCGTCGGTGCGTCGTTCCAACTCGCCACAATAATGAGGGACCTGGCGACCACTGCGGATGTGGTGTGTCAGTTGAGAATGGACTTGGCCAGGTATACACCACCAGGTATGGGTATCTGAATCTATGTGCAACCTTGCTTCCCAGGATTCGCTCCAAACAGGGTATGCACCGCTCCAATGCGCTCCAAACATAATGTGCACCGTCCAAAAAGGGCATGTCCGTCTCCCTCCGTTTGACGTTTTGACCTCAACTAACTGGATTGGTCACGTCTGGATTGGCCCCACAACTGGAAGATTGAGGGAGCCAGATTCAGGCGGTTTCGGCTGGAACACTCGTTAAAGCCCACCAGTTTGGCAGATTCCACCAGGACATGGACATGGTTGGACACGGTTAGGGTTCTAACCACCTGCAATTGTCTGCAACAACTCACAGAAACCATTCATAGATCTTTGACCATACTGTCCTGAGTAGAAGAGCATCAGCTGAGAATATTGGAAATCCGTCTTTACCCGTTTCCACGTCACTTCCTGTTCCGAAACAGCGCCTGGCGAACAGGCTTTCCCCTGCCTCAAGTCGGGCTCTGTGAGCTGGAACTCTGCAAAGCATCCCTCCAGCGCCTGTAGAGCTGTTTGAAGCAAAAAGGTGAAAAGCTAAAAAGGCTGGAACAAGGTTGGAAACCAATTTGGAAGCGAATTTGGGAGGGTTAATGATTCTGATTTGTCATCATAGGAACAAACATCGGCGCGCAAAGAATCCGCATCAGCTACGCACGCAACATCTGTTGTGTGGGATGCTGATGCTGTGGCTCAGTGTGGATAGCTCTTTTGGTGTGCCCAAACGATCCCAGCCAAACGCCGAACTCCCCTCGCCTAGTGGCATCTTTGATCTCTGGTGACGGGGGCCACCTAAGAGACTCGGAGAGGAAGAGACTCGTCGGAAGCCAGGCCGGAATCCTCCAACTGGGCCACGGGGGAACCGTCAAATCACATGGTTTCCCGAGGCTTCCAGGCTTCGCTTCCCCTTCCGAGGTTTCTCATGGTGTCCCTGCCGGTGGACCGGGGAAGAAAAGGTTGCAAATCGTCTTCACCGAGGTCTTCTCACACAAAATCTAGGGTCCAGGGACGCTGAATGTTTTTTGTTGGAGGCACTGTCACTGTCAGAACAAATACAGCCCCTAGGGCTCCAAGTACCTCCTCAGAAGGTATTTGGACCCTCCAAACCCACCCCAAACACCTTCTCAGAAGGTACTTGGAGCCCTATATGGTTCATCATGTGTCGTCTGCACAGTTGGATTGGTCACAGTCGAAAAAGCAGTGTTGCTGCATGCGCTGGGTGGCCCTCTATGTCGGGGCTAGCAATAAAGGCGTGCAATTATGCAGTTGGGGATCTGTGTATATAGATCTGCTGGCGTACATCAATCAATGTTCCCACATTGTTTTGCCCCAACATGGGCACAATGGAGTACAAAGGAAACAAACAACCTCTTCTGCCGGCACCACCGAATTTCGGATGGTTATTGGATGATAAACACCAATAGCATCCAATAGCCAAGACTAATGGGCCATGAGGGTCAAAAAGGAACACCCATAATGTTGACTCTTGATAAATAGAAACCACCTATTTGGATCGTAAAACCATGTTAAACCATGTACAACCGCTTCATATGCTAATTTTGAACCACGAGTCTACATATGTCAGTAGCGGGTTGTGACAATTTTAATCCTGCTATAGTTTGGCTGCTGTTCAATACCCGCCCAGCCACGATGCAGCAGAGGTCGGGGTGCTTCGTTCGCTTAGTCGAACCTGGCTCCGGATTTCCCATGCGGTTTCTCGTTTTTTGTTTCTTTGGTCTGTGGGGAGAACGGGAGCACGCGACTCCTGCCGGTTTCGGCTCAAGGGACGTTGAGTTGTCTCAACTCTTCCCTTGGCCACCGGTCTGGAGGAAACAACAACGTGACTGACCCGTACGTTGTTGGGGCGGGTATGGCCGCAAGTGCCACTATCAATCATAGATTGGGTGGCTCAGAATGCTGAGTTTGGTATGAGAAGTTGGAATCGTTGTAATTGTCTGTGAGTCTTCAGATTGTTGGTATTTAGGCGTTCTGCCTGTGGCTCTTTGGGCTGCTTTCACATCAAACAAGCATATCAAAATTGAATCTACCATCTATAGGTCAATGTCAACGCCAGTACAACACTAAAAAACTGAGCACCAGTACAAGACTAAAAACTGAGCACCTCCCCCATCTGGTGAGTCAATGTTAGGTCCTTACACCCCACCGAACCAAGCGTTCCAACAGGATAAATTAGACCGTGGAATATCAAAGAATAGCCTTACCCACCACAGACTTTGGGATTGAACATGTTAATATCTCTAAGAAGAGACTGCTTGTGATCACAAGAATCAAAACATCTATTCCCTGATGATTACTCAAGTGTAGATAAAATAGACAACCTATCGAGTCTACAATTTAAACTTGTTGAACTTAAGCATGCACCCAGCATATCCGACCTATACATATATATATATATATATCCTTGGAGACCCACAACCATTTCAACACCCCAACAAAAACAATAATATTAACTGATCAACCGATCAACCTTTCTGACTTCCCACCGATGGATTTCCAATCCTCTAGGCTGGTTGGTTGATTGATGTTGATTGGTTGATGTTAATCCGTGGGCATGAAGGATCTCACAAACCACTCGGCCACCCTGTTCTCCACTACACCTTTAATCCTTCTCGAGCTGACGAGGAGGTTCCATATCATTCCATATCATTCCATCCTTCATGCTCCGGTTGCTCCTTTTGAGGCACCATCCGTCCACATCCGTCATCCGTCATCCGTCATCCGGCTCCCCGAAATCGATGGGACGTTGAAAACAACTGCTTCCTCTCCCGGTCCACACGGGGGGGAACCGTGGACAGACTCAGTGGACCTCGGCAGCTTTGCTGCGCATGGCCATGGCGATCCTGGGGAGAGAAACCGAGGCCGCGACTCCGTCAGGTGAAGATGGTGTCACCGAATCCTGCCGGTGTTTCCCCCCGGTCTTATTTTTTTGTTGGCAAACATGGGCTGCCACAAGGAATTGTGGCAGTGTTTTTGTCCACAAGGTGGATCATGTGGGATAAGATGCAAAGCATCGCAGAGATCGTGAACCGTGATCCAACCAGTGACACGCTCCAACCAGTCCCAGCCATTGAAAGCGCTCACATCGCCTCACCCATGTGCCAACGTCCAAGGGAATCCGGACGTCGCGAGCTTGCGATATCGATATGGAGTGACCCATCCCGCACGTCCCGTCAAAGGGCGACCGAGGAACCCTCTGGCTGCGACTTTGGCATCGGGCACCGCCAAGGCCTGGATGGCTGCCACTGGCCAGGGTCAATTGAGAGAAGCGTTCGCCAGAGATGGAGCTTTGAAATTTGCTCCAAGTATGTTTCAACAACATTCAACAACATCATGGACCCATGATGACCCATGTCAACAGGGAACCTGCAATCTCACTGGTGTGGCCTGCGGGCGTAGACTCGATAAGGTTAGCCTGCCTTTTGTGTTGAAGCAAAATTCGACCTGCCAGGGAACGGTATCGTGTTGATCACACGTTCTGGTGAAGCTTCATTGAAAAACTGAACACCGCCAGACTTGGGCTCGGATTGGGTGTCTCGGATTGGGTGTTTTGTCCGTGGCATTCCATGCATGTAGACTCATGGCCATCCCAAACCATGAACGACCAAAAGATGACCGTGGATGGCCAAGAAAATCTGCCTGAGCTTGTACCAGGATGTGAACGTGTTCAGATAATCAGCTAAATCAGAAGCCCCGAGGAGGTGACGTGAATCGCTCCTTTAAACTTTAAACGTTAAACTATATAAAAGGAGAATCCACAAAAGTTAGTTCTTTCAGTGGATGGTTTTTTGCTAATCTTTGAAAGCTTGCTTGGCTTTGTAGAAGTATTGGGCACTACCCTAATAAGGACCTGCTGCTCTTTTTCACATGCTCAGCTCATGTCCTCCAAACGCCTCTGTTCAAGCGTCATTTAATCAGTCCTTCAAGCCGTGTTCCAAGGCTTGGACTCTAGAAAACCAGTAATCCTTTCCATTTGGATGAAGCCACTTTTTGTATTGTCTCCCTGTGGGAGTTCTGTGCGTCAAGAGCTTCCATCCATCATTCAGGTCTACAGTTGAAACAATTTCTCCCCGCCGGCTTTCACCTTTTACTGCGGGGCGCTTTGCTGGAGACACGTTCTTGGGATGAATCCACATGTTCTTGGTATTGATCCTTTTCTTTGAATTAGCGTCACTGGCTTCAATCTCAGGATCATGTTCACGTTCTTCTTCTTCAGCGCTCTCATGCCCATCATTCAATGGTAGAGACGTTGCCTCTGCGAAATCCAATTTCTTGGGGGGGAATGACCTTTGGTGTAGCGGTTTCCTTAGCCCGGGGTTTGCTAGAGTTGGATTCTTCTTTTTTGGCAGCTGGCCGTTTCTTGGGAGTTTTTTTGGTCGTTTTGGTCAATCTCTGCAGCTGGTCTTTTCATAGGAGAACTGGATGGCGCTGAAGCTGGTCTCCTCATCACACCACCTAGGCTACTCCATGGGGTTAAGACTAAAAATTAACCAAGCCTATGTGAGCAAGCCCCACCACACCCAGAAAAGAGGACAATACTTGAAGGTAAACCTCATATTTTAAGATTTGATTGGTCTCAGCTAACCATTAATATATAGGGTAAGTCAAAGGTTACATTATTTTTTACTTACTATTTTTTAGTGCTCAATGTTACCAAGTCACGCCCTCTGCCTCTCCCTCTCCCGCGCTGTTTGATAGCTTCCGCTTTGTCGTCTTTGGGTTCGTTTCCTTCTGGAGTCTCCAAAAGAAAGGATCTCCGCCCCGCTGTCGTGGGTGGAGAAGTCAAGTGCGAGCCTGATCCTGTCGATAGTCTCTGGAGCCGGGGTTGATCTGAAGTTCCCGAACTCGCCGCAGCTGCGCTAGTCTGGTATGAGAGTAAGATTCTGCGCTGGATGTCAGAATCCATTCTGGTGGAAAAATGTGGAGCGACAATGCTGGAGCCGAACAACCTCGAGATCGCGGTTGAACATATCACTCAGACTTGTCCGAAGAAGTATCACTCAAACTTCTTCTAAGTCGTGGTCCCTTACAAAAAACTTACAATCTCACACAATGAATAACCCTTTGCATGTTACAGTCTGAATTCACCAACTGCCCTTTAATTGAAATCTTCTCGCACAGCGCAAGTAGTGGTCAGCCTTTTTCAAAAACATTCCGCCCATTGCTCAAAATGGTTCTTTCTACAGGTGACCAGTTGTCAGCTTGGCGTGCTCAGCTAGTGGTTTGTGTCCACATCACCACACTCAACTTTGTCATCTAAAAGTAAAGCTTTCAGCCCCAGCTCTGCATCATCAAGCAACACTTTGGCTGCATTGAAGCGAAATGCCACCTGCGCCAAGGAAGGGTTTGTTTCCGATAAGTCAGCCATGACTTTAAGCTCCTTTCTAGCACCAATCACCTCCTTCAAGGTGAGCCGGTATAGATCTGCCTTGAAGTTCAGACAAGCCTTCAATTTGCTTGTCAAACTCTCAGGAATTGTCAATGGAGGCGGTTGGCAAACTCTGTCAGGTTCAACCCAAACACTCTGACAGAAAACATTGTCATCGGTGGTTTGACCCCCATCCATCATGTACTTGGACATCATACACTTGATCACCGTCAAAATGTGTATAGTGTCCATAGCAATCTGTAGGTTCAAGTCGTTGTCAGCCCAAACAGACCGGAGCTTCATGATGACTTCCCTGATATTCTCCAGCTGGAAGTCGCATTTGACTGCCAATCCCTCAGGCTCATAGACATTCACCAAAAGGTTGAACAGGGTGAGGATCTCTTTGACGCTTACGCGCTCCATGCGCTCCATGGTTGAGCTCAGCACCGACGGCAGCGGCATCACTAGAGGTAAGAAGTAGAAACTGAGACCAAAACCCTTTGAACATCTTTGAACCAATCTTGCTAGCTGAATCACTTTCAAAACAATGCACCAACAAACGCATAAGCTCCACTATAAGGCGGGTTCTTTTTTTGAAAAAATATGTATTTCCCCAATCGTGTTTCACATCTCTTAATCCTCAGCAAGTCTGATCGTAGAAAACTAAGAACTCTGGACAAGCTCGCCTTATTCTCAACACTTTGCATCAGGTCGTGAAGTCTTTCCCAGGCTGTGTGACTGGCTCCAACTGCAGTCAACCTATCCTAGGACTGTGCTTTCCTACTGACATCTTTCCTCACCGCTCTTCACTCGCAGGAAAGAAAAAGCAACCTTTCAACAACCTTTTAAAGCACCACCCCAACTGCTGCGCTACTGAAAGAGCGATGGCGAGGTTCCCCAAAACTAGGCTCTTGGCTTTCACAATCAACCTGAACATGCTTGAATCTAATGGAAAAAGCATCTGACTCAAACCAGACAACCAGAGCTGCCCAAGTGCCTGCTAGTAGATCAAGCCAGCTTCAGTGGCTTCTCTTTCTCAAGGCTCAGTGCCCTAGAGGTGAGCACATATGGACGCTGCACCTTAAAATTCTGCCCAACCCTCTCAAATCTGAAACGCACCACTGTCACCAAGGCATCAGGTAGCTGATTGATGAACTTGTTGAACACGTTCTTGCAGGTCACTTTGTCAGGATCACGTGGGTCCTTGCAAGCTTTGAAGACCATCGGCTTGCTCACTGACACCTCGAAGCCGTCCTCTCCTGCCTCCACAGCCTGCTTCCGTTCAACCTTCAGGAAGCTCACGCGGTGCTGAGACACATGCTTCTCCGTCTCAGCGCGAAGCAACAGCTTGTAGATGCTCAATGTGCTTACCCCTTGCGCTCCCTCTGGACCGAAGGTGGTTTCATCAATTTGTACTGGTGTTTTGTCACCATCTGGAACTTGAAAGGGAACCGCTGGCTCTGTGCATTCATTGGAAGGTAGCCACTGACCAGTTCCGTACCCGCCAACAAGGACATGTTTCCCAATAGTCTTAGACTGTGAACTGAGCAGCCACAGCGACCCATCCTTGGCCTTGATAAGCTCCACATTGCTCACCTCGGAAGCAATTTTGATCTCAACCCCAATGTCAGACTCCAGCTTGGCAAGCGACTCCAACTGCACACCAGCAGCTGCTGGAGGGACTGGTTGAGACTGGGAATTGTCTTCATCTGCTTTTGCTTTGACCTGATGCTCAGCCTGACGCCCCACCAAGTCCAGGTGCTGCTCGCGAAGGTTGTCATACTCACTCTTGATGTCCCCAGTCTGCGCTGAAAAGAACCTGATTGGAAGACAAGCAATGAAAAAGACAAGGAACATTTCATTTCATAGTCATAGACTAGAGTCCTTTCTCTTTCAAAATTCCTTGCCAACAACTGAAACTCAAAACAAACTAACTAAAGATCCTACAAGAAACTTATGTTCGTCACTCTTTATCATCATCTTGTCGTTGATTCGCTCCAGAACCTCAAACTCCACCTTGTCAAGGTTTCCCATTGCCGCTGTTGCCGAAGGAATGCCCTCAATCTCAGCCTGGGTCAACTCTGGAGGATCACAAGCGTATTTGTGGCCGCCGTGCTCAAACTTGCGCTGGATCCATGCCTCCGTAATCTCGCGCTCCAATCGCGCATGCCCAAACGGCTCTTTGGATAGCCAACCCACACTCTGGTAGTAGAGGTTCTCTGGTTTCACGCCACCCCTCAACGGCTGCCTCCCCAAGCGCATGTTGAAAACCTTGGATTCTTTGTTTGTCTTTGCTTTTTCCTAATTATATAAGAACTGCTTCTGTGGGGTCAGGGGAAGGTCTTTCTGTTGTTGGTTTTTCATCATGGGTCTTCCCTAGGTTTCAGAGATGCTATACAAGCCGACTTAAGAGATTTGTTGCAATCTTACTGCTTTTGCTTTAGGCAAACGCGGTGTCTTGTTCTACTGCGTCTAGATAAACTAATGACATCAACCTCGAATACTTATTTGTGTGCCGCATGTGCTGCAACCACATACAGGAAGTAAGGTGGTGGTCTTTCAGGAGTACCTTGTTTGGTCCTCATTCCTTCCCTACCTCTCAAAACGTTGCGACATGGTTTTGGAGCAGTCTCTCTGTAGAAGTAGAAGGCTATGAGACAGCCGATTCCATCATTTCTATAAGAAACAAATTACTAGCATATGCAACACAACTCATCAAAGTTGGCTTCGTTGTAGTACTGGACATGAACTTACAGATTTTGCGAGATTCCAATCTTAAATACTGCTAGTTGAGATCCACCATGTTTCCCACATAGTCGTTCAATGTTCTCATGGCTGTTTATTACCAAAGATTTCACATAATAAAACTATATATTACAAACACCTTTTCAGTAATCATGCTCTGTGAAAAAATGCTGTCCTTGCAATGTAGAAGAAGCTTGCCAGCGGTTGTGGAAGGAGGTAATATTTGCTTATTTGCATAGAAATCCCAACGCTCTTAGGTTCACGTTCCCAGCCCCAAATTAACCCTGAGGAAGGTGAGAACTCCATGTCCTGGGCATTGTCAGAAGGGAACCTAGTTGCCAACTCCACCTGTTTGACAGCTTGTGAACTGTCAAGAGTATTGCGCCATAGACTGTCCATGTTTGAAAAAATACTCAGTCCCACAAAGAACAATGGCACTTTGCACAAGTAACTCTTGTGTAAGCGTCTACAAATAGTGGATCCAAGGGATGGAGCTTTGAACCAAAATTTGAGGTACCTCACGGACTCGAGGCTCTATCTAACTTTGTGTTTGTCGCTCAATATAGCTTCTATAGAATCAAGAAAGTCATTCTATATCCTAATCCGGGATATCTATCTTACATACTGTGTCATTGTCAATTTTCAAGTCACGTGCCCTTTCCCTGGTCTAAAGACAAACCAAGCAACAGCCACCCCAACATCCTCGACATAGCCAGTCAGGTTGAGGATGATGATAGGTTTGTTCTTGAAGGTGTCATCAGAGACGTTCAAAAGCGAGGTAAGTAGGGCCACCCACCGACCCACTCCCTTCTGAGCTTGTGTAGCTTCAGCCGAAGGACGCTGACGCTCAGCTTGCTTCAGGTCAGACTCGCAATTCAAGCTTTCAGGTAGCAGCATGTCCTTGGACAAAGGTAGGCTAACGACCTCTTCTGTCAAAGGTCTTCCACAGGTCCCCAACTCAGACGCTGTTAGGAACACATTGTCCTGTTGACCATCGATGTTGCACACAAGTCTCCCGCTGTTGAATCGCCTTGCCAGGATCTCTTGGGATATGAAACAAAATTGAAAGCAGTCAGTGGTCCAATCCATCATCATCATTTACAAACACCTGAGTCTCTTCTTTCACTCAGACATTTCATTGGAAGGTAGCCACTGTATGGTGTCAATAAAAGAATCTATAATTATATAGTCTATTGTCCTTGCCATGCTTCCAATCCAAAACCTCCTTGCTGGGGAATGTGGATTAGGAATTGTTTCTGACTAGCAAGGAGTATTTAGGCATGGTGTGCCTCCGGTTGGTCTGCAACTCTGCCGAAGGGTGAACTGAAAATGGAATCATCCACCTGGTGTCGCATGTTTGTCTCAAGGACCACATGCATGTCTGGACTTCCTGCTCCTCGTCGCAAAGACCACGTTTGCTAGTCTTTTTGGCCACCTCCGGCATCTCAAGCAAGCCAATCGAATGAGCAGGGGACTGGTCATTCACGAACTGCATGCACGCTGCCAACTCGCTGATGGCCTCAGAGCTCTTGGCACCAGGAACGTTGAGGTCGGCAATGCAAACTGTGTAGATGTCATCCATCTTGCAACTGCTACTCTGTGCCTGAGCTTCTTGTTCTTCAAACTAGAGGCGATCCAGAATCAAGACTGTTATGGTTCTTCTTTATGATGTTACTTGGTTTCCGTTTTGGAACCTTAGCAAAAAACAGACTTGAATGGCAAAACACAAAAAACTGTACCAAAGAAACTGCAAGGAACAACATAGGAGCGGAATTCATTGATCTTTTGTTGGGCCAGCTCTGCTTTATTCACCAGGTCGCACCGGAGAAACTTGTCCTTGTAAGCCTTGATGACCTTCTCACCCAGCTTGGCCTGCTCCAATCTCCACTGCATTCGCTTTCGATGTCGAAGGGCATCGATCTTCGCAGGAGCTTCCTTGATCACTCGCAACTTTGCCTGGTCTCGAGCTAAGGCCGCTTGAAAAAAGGTCCACCGGGCATCCCGAATGGCCAAGCGTTCCTTCTCAACCTCAAAGCTGTGCCCTTCTTCCTGTTGTCGAACTGCTTCCAAAGCCTCCCGTTGGGATGAAGGAAGCATGCTGATCCCAAACTGCGATGGCCTACAATCCAAGATTATCTGCAGCTCATGATCCTTCGTGCTCCCAGTGCAAATGGCATTGTCAAGCTCATCAAAGGAGGAGATGCGACTAGAGCAGAAGTCCCTGACTTGAAACCATAGGCATACTAAATTCCTCATGGCAAACAAGTCTTCCTCGCTCATCCTGTAGCGCTTTCTATCTTGAGGTTGGTCAATGATGGCTGTAGCTCTTTCGAAGGCCTTCCGGATCCTGTGAAAGAGCCAACCCTGTGCTTCCCCAGTCAATGGAAGCGCCCAATTGATGGAGATCGTGGCTTCATTGTTCACGGGCATCACATCACTGGTAGGCATTGATTGGGCTCAGGTTGGCACTTGAATCCATGAATAAGAACTTCATGATGCTAAGTTGCTCACCCCATGGGCCAAAAGCAAAAGCCCCATCCTTCAAGGAGATTTGAACCTCGGCATGGGCATCTGGTGAAGTCAGCTCAAGCCAATGCTTGATCGCATATTGCTTCTTGCCATCAATGAACAAGCTGCCAGCACCACTTCGGTCCTGTTGCAGCAGAGATTCAAGGATTGATGCTAGATAGTCTGTTGAGAAGGTAAACCAGTTCAGTTGGCAATTTCAAAGTGTCCACTACCTCAAACTACACTAGTTTATGGAGCACACAGCAAAACCTGTGAAGTTGAAGAAGGTGCTAGCACTCTTCAAACTTGAAACCATCAAGAAACCCCTCCTTGCCACTGCCAGAGCCATGTGCGCAGACCTCCGGGTTGCTGTTGTACATCTCAATGGCATCTTGGAGTGAAATTCCTTGGGAACCCTTGGGCTTTGGCATGTTGCTGAGGATCATGCTCCACTCATAGCTACTCACAGCTTGCTTCTTGGAATCAACGTTTTGTTTGATGATTCGTCGAATCATAGCTGATGACTCATCCCCCTGGGACTTGTAGAAAGTCGGGATGGCCAACAGGCTGCGTGCCAGCTCAGCCAGGGATGGATGTTTGAGTTCACCCTCATCCAAAGCCATGACATGGTACAGTAAACCAGCCCACACTAATGCCCCTGCAAGCCCTCGCATGCCACCATCATCAAAGCAAAGGTGGTTGAGGGAGGGCTGGAAGTCCGGTTTGTTGGAGGTCTCTTCATCCATACGCATGCCCAAGATCTCTCCCTGAATGAAACCACTTCAAGCAAAGTGTATGGCGTAAATCATATCTTCCAGCTATAGTAAATGAAGTCTTTAGCATTTCAATATTCCTGAAGTTGACAGTATGAAACATTCAATAATATAAAATATATATATATATATTCAAATCTTATGGTAGATGATATGACGACAATAGGACACAGGAGGGTTTCCATCAACTAGACTAGAACTGTTCCTAGGTATCTTGGAAATTCTCTCGGATGGCTGAAGCTTGGACTCAATGATGAGAAAATCTTGGTTCTGCACTTTGATTAAATTTGGAAGGGAGGGGCGGCGAGCTTTTCATGTTTGGAGGGGAGGGGCGGCGAGATGACCCCACAAACCCAGGGGGGGCGGCGAGATGATCCCATAATCATATCTGGGGCGGCGAGCTCTTCCAGGAAGAGCTCACCACCCCCTTCGGCTGTGCTTTTGCTCTCCGCTTTGAAGTGTTAGGCCCAACCCCTTGGGCGGCGAGCTCTTCCTGGAAGAGCTCACCACCCCCCCCCCCCCGACAGATATACCTGGGATCAGAATGAAATCTAAAGATTAACCCTTTACCTTTAAAGAATACATCAGACATAAAAAGATCAGTTGAGGCTAGCTATTCCTTTCCATTAGAGGCGGCTAGCTCTTCCAGGAAGAGCTCACCACCCCAACCCTCTCAAAAAACATCTCAAAGCGGCTAGCTATTCCTTTCCCGTGGTCCAAAAGTCTTGGGTCCTTAATCTTGGTTTGTTTTCTAGATCCCACTTCTGAGTGCAAACACCTTGAAAGACTCCATCATTCCCGGTTTGCCCGCCTCTTTCCATCCAATCATGGAAATGGACTTGGCAATGTCGAGGACCGTGGCCATATCTGGTATGCGCCAGAAGCTCCCCGTGTCAAAGTTCCACTGCAGGATGCTCGTCGTGAAGAATGAGCCGGCGCTCGGAGGGTAAGCCTGGAAGTATTTTCTGGTTTATTTGGAACTTGTTTCAAACAATTATTTGTATCTGAGATCTTGGAATCCTGGAAACTGAGATTGAACATGATAAAGACTGTCATCACAAACCAAGTAAACCAGAGTCACACTACATTGTTTTCAAACTGGGGTCCTTCATAGTGAGATACTTTTCCTGGAAATCCGCATCGGTGGCAGCACTGTCCATGATGCCAAGCTTCTTGACCATCTCCAAACTGTGGATCTTCAAGTTGTCTTCATCAGACCAAACTCTTTGAACCATTTCTAGGAAGGATCCACCCTCCAAGAGTGGCCACTTGAGCGTGTCAGGAAATCCATGCCTTCCTTGGTACGCCGTCGAGATCCACTCCTTCAGAGACAGGCGGCTTGGCGCCACATCACCCAAGCTCTGAGGAGGGTTGTATTTGCTATTGGCAGCAACCTTTTGGCGCTTTTTGGGCGGCATCGAAAGAGCAATAGTCGTTACAGGGCCAGAGGGTTCAAGGCTTGAGGGAAAAAAACAATTTCAAGCAATGGTTGATTGATTGACTGCTTACTGCCCAACCCCAACAAGAACCTCAACAACAAGATGTTGCTGCTTTCACAATCAACAAGCACGTTGAAATTGAAAACAAAGAGTCCACTCACATAGCTCGAGTCTGAACTGAAGCGCGTTTAGCCTTTTCCAGAATTTTAGCAGTCTGATTGGTTTGGGTGAATTTCTGCTTCTAATTTTCATCGAATTTCCAACGAACCTTCCAATCACATTGGGTCGCTGGGACAAGTCTATTTGCAAGACGCAAGAAACTGTCGCCAATCACACTGTGTGACTAGCTGATCTTGATCAAGGTTGGGCGCCCAGTTGGCCAGGATCGAGACCAAGGCTGCCACAAGAACAGGCGATGCAAACCTGAAGCGCTCAACTTGTCGCTGATGAGTTTGGAGTGAGCGAATGACCATAGTGATCATCTATATACTTCATGATGGTTGTTGTTTTTAATAGGTCAGGAGTCAGTCAGAACCCCATTCAAACAACGCTTGCTTCTATCAAAAACTCTTGATGGAGCAATTGTAAATCAGGTCAATTAAGCTTCCATAATCAGGTGAGGGGCGAGTTTCCAATAAAGCCTCTCATAAAGGCATCGGTCTCCTTGCCCATCCTGAAATGGGACCATTCCTCACCCCCAACTCCTTGAAGGCAACCGAGCTCCTGGCGAACGGGGACACCAACCAGAATGCCGAACGTCGACTTCATTGCTATAGCTTTCTGGTGGCATGGAATTTGTTGGTGGCTGGTACTCTAGGGTTTGCTCATGTGGTTTCGGCCCTTTTCCGATAAGAATGTATCATTATAGTTGTTTTGGTGTGAAAAGCATCCACTAAAAAACTTAGTACAAAAACATTCTCCTTGGCTGTCAGTTGGCGAAATCCAGCTTGGCCCGTTGCCAAATACTTGCCCCCAGGGATGAGACATGAACAGGTGTAGGGATCTGATCGGGGATAGTTCTGGCGAGCAAAGTTCTGGTCCTGAAGTTGATTGGTGATGTTGTTCAAACTGATTGGTATGTTTTTTTCAAAGGAAACCAACCATGTTGCAATAACGCGGTCTAGAATCCAAACATCAAACAATTAAAGGCTGACCACATATTTCCAAAAGAACAATGATGGTTCTTGGATGTCGAGGTTCAACCTGGATGATAACAGTTTCCCTCATTGCATCCACCTTCCGGGCCACCGCAAGCTCTTGAACAGCACAAGCTAAGATTGTCAGTTCCCGCTCGCTGCATGTCTTGGCCAAAGGTCGAAGGGCCGCCAAGCGCGCCTGGATCGCTTCCTGGAGCCGTGGCTGAAAGGGCTGTCAGGGAATTTAATCGAACAGTGTGGTGATGGGTCGGGTGTACCTGTGTAACTATACAAAAACTAATATACACACATTGATCCTTGAAATATCATCAATGATGGCTTTGGATTCTGTATTTGATGATTCTGATGCTTTGGTTTTTGTGTTTTAACAATGCCCTGGAACTGGATGCAAATCCTAGTGGAGGTTAATTGGAAGTTAGGACCATGACAGTGTTTCAAAACGCAAAGGGAAATTAGCCCACTACACACCCCTCCTCACCATAGAGTTGGCATTGTTCTTTGAACCCTTCTTGCCACTTCATACCACGTTTGCTTTCGTTCTTGGATGGGTTCTCGTTGGGCTTGAAGTTTGGCAGGCCAGGATCCAAACAAAGCGAGATTGGCGCATAGCGTCTAAAAAACCGTTTCATATCAGAGGCCAATGATTCAGAGCCTTGCAGCTCAGATTTCTGGATACACAAAACCCAAGCACGTCTTCTTTGCTGTGGGACACCAAAGTCAGCGGCATTGAAGGTGTCAGCCGCCAGCACATAGCCAAGCTTGGACAGCCTGGCCTCGATGACCTCGTACCTTGGTTGGACGTGGTTGGAGGGGCTTACAAATCAAATCTGGCTGTTGGAATGACAGCATAGTGCTTATGTTGGGTATCACGACAGGAATAGTCCGTGTGCATTGTTAAGCCAACTAGAATATCTACCCAAGTCAAGTAGATTTACTTTGAATTATTTCTATTCCAGGGATGTAGCGTAAACATTGGTCAACAAGAATTTGCAAACAAGAAAGGTCAGCTAGGATACCCTGACTTGCCACCTTCAGCCTTCCTCTTGTAGAAGAGGGATGCAACGTTCTCTATGATTATCATGCTTGGCCGGTGCCTCCTGACATAGCCTTCCATTCCAAGGTAGCCTTTCCCGGATGTGCAGGTCTCATCCAACACGCTGCCAGGGGTCGTGGTGAGGGTTGAAACATCCACGCAAGGAAATCCGCCAACCAGTAGGTCCACCTCAAAGGGAAGCACCATAACAAATGTTTCAATCGCAACTGTTTTTTCTGTAGTTGTTTCGCCTTAAGTAGTTAAAAGTTTGAACCGTGCAAGAGGTTTCACAGAACAAGACACAACTTTTCACCAGAACTCATGTACCTCGGGAACCTTGATGGACCCACCGTCACTTGTTGGTGCATGTAGGCGAGTAAGGTCTGTGACATCCTGAAAAATGGGTACCCCTGGAAACCGCTCTGCCAAGTACCGCTGCTTCCCGCGATGGATCTCTGCCATGAAGCGAAGATCTACCTGCCCGCTCTGTGGCTTGAAGCGGCGTTTGGGTCACTGCATGATTGGCCACCATCTTACAGATGGTAAAGTCCAGACTTCAGAATAATATCAAATAAGTATCATACATGTCTATGTATGACGATTCACCATGGTTCAACAAACATGCATTTACAGATTTTTAAAGTGAAGAGGAAACCCTGCATTTCTCTCGGGGTTTTAAGGTGGAATGGGACTGAGTAGAGGGTTGATTCCCCAAACACATTGCTTGTAAACCCAGTCTGCGCTTTCCAACCTCAAGCTTGGCATTGGTAGGATTTGCGCTGTTCCACTCTTCCTTCAATGCCTTTACCACCATCTCAAGAACTCCCCAGCCAGTGAACATGCTGCCGACCCTGATGGACTCAACGTGTGTCAGGTTTGTAGACAGCTTCTGGCGCAGGTCTGCGAAAGAATCGTTGTGAACAAAGTCTTGCACAAATTTCTTCACCTAAGATTAAGCAAACCAAAACTGCTGGATTCCAAACCTTGAGCTTTAGTCTCAAATTGGGTGCAAATTGGCATCCCTAATTTACAAAGCTAGGACAAAAGGGAAATTGTACCATTGATCAGCATGTTCAAGGATTAGAAACACTGGGCTGCCCCAGAACCGGTGAAAGCATTTGCTGACGCTTACTGCAACCACTGTCTCTCTCAGGCTCTTCGACGTCGGACTCAACCAGAAGCTCTTGAGAAGCTTGAGAGTCGCCTGCAGGACACAGGTGCAGGACATAGGTCTTACATTTCTTATTCACTAGGGCTGAGAATCTGAAACAATGGCGTACCAATGGCGAAGATGACTCCAACCCACTCACCGGTTCATATAAGTTTGACCAAATCCATCGTGTCAAGTTTCGAAGAAACACAGGAAGGTTCTTTATCAGCAAAATCATCATTTTATAGAGGGAGGCAGCAGGAAACCCGGTCACACAAAGGGCCTTCGCAATCCGAAGCCAGCATGATCTCGCAGTCGGCATCCTTCTTTTCAATGGGCTCTTCAGTCCTGCAAGGAGGCATGGGATAAAAACTGTCCCAGCATTAGTTTTTCCTGTAGCCCTTGGAATGGAATCAGCTTGGGATGGGCAACTGAGTGGCAGAAAAGGGTTGAAACAAACATCACTAGCTACGAGACGAGCAACAATTAAATCATGGCCTTATCAGAGAAAAATTTGAGGGCACATGTTTGTAGAATAGAGGGAAGTTTAACAACAAGTCTGCTGAACCCGGCCCTGGAATTGATTTGCTTCCCGAACCCTGAAACTGAAACCAACTTGATTCTATTTTTCCCCAAATAGTGCTCCGCACTAAGGGGTTCTTACGGTGA
>CAXAMN010006668.1:1621772-1671955 GCA_963970005.1 Durusdinium trenchii | reverse complement strand
CAGCAGGGAAAAAGATCTTGGGCACCACCGAGGACCTAGCGCGTGCCAAATTGCGGCGGATTTTGTTTAGCGCCAACCGCTCTCATTGGTTTTCCTCTTGTGAGCTTGCAATCTTCGTCCTGACTGGTGGGCACAGCGTTGCCACACACATCGACCGTCCTTTGTTTTTGAGCAAGGTTTTTTACTTGCTGGAAGAAGGCAAACGCCTGTGGAACGGAGCACTGGCCGGCGATTTCGTGCAAGAGGCGGCTCGTCCAGCTGATGTGGACGTGGTACATGTGGTTCCATTGCCGAGAGAATCTACCAAACGTTCTGCGGAGCGCAGTTCCTTGGAACAGGACGGTTGTCACTCCGAAGACAAGAAACGACGGATTTCCGAGTCGAGGTCTACAGCCGCAAGTGGTGAACATGTTGAAGGAGATGGTGCGGTTGCGGTGGATGCATCATGTCTTGAAGTTGCAAAGACTGGAGATGAAGCATGTGTGGGTGCACCGTGTTGTGAGCGCGTGGACATGGAGCCGGAACAACCTGGTGTTCGGATGTTTCGCGCCACTGCTTCAACCTTCGATGATTGGCTGCATCGTGGATTCTTCCTACAAGATTTGAATTTTCACAGTTATGTCGCGTATATTGAAATCGTTCCTCGCCAACAGGGTAAGTTGGGCGATTGTTTCCTCTTTGATGAGCATTATCTGAAAGCAAAAACCTACTGGCAGCGGTTGGCTCCTCGTATGGCCGTGCCACGCGTGGTAGGCGCAGCTTGCAGTCGCACGGACGTAGGGAATGGTGAAGAAAACGCTCGCTACAAGTTGACCCTGTTTGGATTGATGCGTTGTCCCGGAGTGGGTGCCTGTGCTGACCCTGTGAGTTTGGCTGCAGCCTATGTGTGTAGCCAGCAGACTCAGGATATTCGATTCTCTCCTGCTTGGCGTCTTCGACGCGCGGGAGTGGAAGTTTTGGCCACTGAAGCTGATCGGAAAATTCGCATAGCGAAGAAGTTACCCACACTGGCAGATACCACGACGTTTCGCTGTCTGGAAGGTAAAGGTTTCACTTGGTGTCACATTTTGGTTTCCCAAGCTCTGTACCATGGACATAACAAACATGTCTGCGTCGGAACGCAAAATTTCCAGAAGCTTGTAGTCTGTATTTCTGCTTATTTGGCACCAGTCGCGGATACATTCGCGGCGGAACAGTTACATCTGGCTGAGTTCGTTGCGCATAGAACACGGGACATGGTGTTCCGCTTGGACATGCATACAGAAGCTCGAAACACTGCCATTCAGATAGCCAAGGACAAGACGACCGCGAGTGTCGAAGATGATACCGCATCTGTTCGTTCGGATGATCAACAGATCATGGTCGAGATCGAAAATGTCGGTGGTGAACCCGACGCTGTCGAAGATGACCGAGTGGGTGAAGCGAACGTGGAGCGACCCATGGCAGGAGGCATTGAACTCATGACGCTCCTGCCGCAGGACTGCTATGTCTCAAACTCTTATTCTTTCTTACCTCTTCGGGTTTGTTGGTTGCTATGTTATGATGTCTTGTCCGTGTCCATGGCTTGATCGATATATTATAAGCGTCCAATGGTTCCTCTGTCGTGAATAAATTGCGTATAGTTTCATGTAGACACTGATGCGTATACATCAATATATGTACAGAGAGAGAGGTCATGAGACATGAGATGCACATGACGTGGTCTTCAGAAGGAACAGCATGACAATGGTATATGTTACCCACATCGCTTATTCATCTGTAGGATCCAGATGCCGTGCGAGCACATCTGCTGCATGTCTCAGAGTTGGAATCCGCAAAGCAGCGTGGCACCCGGACTTCGGATGCAGTGCGCTTCATGTTGGAAGTGGAGAAAGCATTGAACACAAAAGTGGCACTTTGCCATGAACACTTTCCCGTGGAGGACTCTGGAGGATGGATGCCACAAGCGTCCGTTGAGCTTTTGTTGTCTGCTCAGCAACAACGTGTGGAGTTCTATCGCAAAATGGATTCAGCAGATGACGCAGCGGAGGAGGCGACCGTTGCGGTTGCACACGCAGAAGAAGAAGCGGTTGTGCGCTTGGTGGCGGCGGATCTGCGACTGCGCGGTCCGGCGGCGGTGGCGAAAGTGTTGGCCGACAGAGCCACTTTGAACCGCGATCAACTTGGCTTCGTCGCCATTGTTGCAAAAATTCTGCAAGATGCCTTTGAATCACTTCCGCCAAGTGGCGATGGTATGCTCGCCAAGGATCGTGTTCTGTTGCGATGTCTGCTGGTTGGAGGCGGTGGATGTGGGAAGACTCGGATCATCAACATGGTTTTAAGACCGTTGTTTGAAGCAGTCTTTGGTGATGGTTCCATGCAAGCGCAGGCGCCTTCGAACAAAGCCGCTCGTCAGATTCATGGCCGAACCATGCACAGCGCAAACAAGCTGCGCAAAGATTCATCTTTGCGGACCGTGCATTTGCGTGTTTCCGCAGAGACACGGAAGGCTTTGGAATGCAACACTGTCCCGCTGGCTGCCATCGTCATCGATGAATTCTCTCAATGCATTGGTCAGATGCTGCATGCGGATGCGCTGCGGAAGTCTTATGGTCGGCAAAGGGCCCTGGGGCTGGAGCTTCATCGTTATGCGGAATTGGACGAGAGCTGGGGGCGTATGCCGGTGGTCGTCATTTCTGGGGATGAACTGCAATTACCTCCTGTTCCTTTTTCGCATTCCTTGCTTGCCAGTGTGGATGGAACCAGCGATGAACATAAAGCCGGCGTGCATCTCTTCGGTCAATTCCGTTATGTGTACCGCCTGCAGACGGCCATGCGTTTCCAGGATCCAGTTTTGGAATGTATCCTGAGGAAAATGCGAACTCCGGGTGGTGCGTTGTTGACGCAGAGCGAATGGCAGGCGTTGGTGAATACCAACATCAGTGGATCCGGCGACAGCGCTCGCTTGTCCGGCACTGAGCATTTTTTCCAAGCTTGCTACACTTGGTCTGTGGTTAGCATGGCCTATACCATTCGCAGTTTTGAATCAGCAAAAGCAGCGGGCAAGACCTTGTATGCCACTCGTGCTGTTGACATGATCCAAAATCTGCAGGCCGACAAAGCTGCTGCTATCGCCCGGGCTGTGGTTGCGCACCCAAACATGAACGAGACCGGACGGCTTCCTCACTATGGTCTCTATCACGTTGGTATGGAAGTGCGCTTCACTCAGACAGTCGCTGCTCCTCATGTGGTGGTAGATACACTTGGAATCATTCGGGGTTTTGCGTTTGCTTCGGAGGATCGGAGTCGCACTGATTTGCATGCATCTTTCGTCGTTTTGCGACGCTTTCCGGAAGCTATTTATGTGGAGCTGCAAGATGTGCCGCAGAAATTTCTGCCCGATGAAGCCTGTCTTGAACATACACCGCACATGGACGCCGAGTGTGCTGCATGCTTGCGGATGCGTGGCGTGTTTTTGGTGCGACCATTTACGAATCAACAAGGTTGGTCGCTGAAAGTGACGATCCCTGGATCCCTTGCTACTGGTACAGAAGAAGAGATCTCTGTCAAGATTCGTAGGACGCAGATTCCGTTGGTGACTGTGAAAGCCAGTACTTTGCATGTGTTGCAAGGTACAACGACAGATCCTGGTTTGATCTTTCATTGGCGCTTCCCTCGTCGACTCCAAGCAGACATGAGGTGGTTGGCTGCATATGTGGCCTTGTCACGTGTGCGCTCCTTGGATCGTCTGCGATCTGTCGGTCTCGACAATAAGAATCGTGCCATCTTGGAACAAGGACCTCCAAATACTTTGCCTGCCAGATTCCATGTTTTGTTCTCGGACAAAGAATCCGAGACACAAACCTTCGCAAAGGAATGTCTCAGACTTCTTCGATGGTGACCCTCATGTCACCAGATCACCTCCAGTACCTGAAGCAAAGAGAGGAAAAGTAATCAAAAGAAATACTTCGCTTCGGTGTCGCCTTGGCTACAGTGGTTTCTTGGCTTCTACTCTACCTTTACTAGCTACAGGTAGTAGCTGTCATGAGAGCATTTGTGACTCTAGCTTTGTTACTTCTCTGACCTTCTTGTCTACTGAGATCGAGGTCTGCAACCTTTTCTGCATCGGGTTCATGTCCTTTTGATGGAGTTCGACTCGGATGTTGGTTTTGTGGCTCAATTTCTAATGCATCGCATAGGGACGCTGTGTTCTATGCATGGCTTGAACCTGTGTGAGTCCCACAAGTGTTGACTCTTATGACGGTCAAAGTCGAGAAACCGGGCGGAGGTGAAGATAGGCGTCGCTCTCCTTTGTCAGAACTGCAGGCCGCCGCGCGACACGGTCGGTTTGTGGTCCAAGTAAAGTTTCAAAAGGTGGAAGAGTACACATATACCCGGCAAGGCGCGCCGACCAAGGGAAAGCGGTTGCACGTGCTGTTTGCTAGCGCGGAAGAAGGTGCATATGTGTCTGGTCGCATGGTCATGTGGCAACAGAAGTCTGGCGAGTTGGAAGCTGCGGCTGCGCGCTTCCAGGTGGGTTTGCACTTCGAAATGAAATCTGTCGTCTTTCTCCAGAAAGAGGTAGCCGAATATATTCACACTCCGTTGAAAGTGGTTCTGGATCTGCGACAGACTCACTTCGATTCGGTTCTACAGGGACAATTTCCCAACTTTTGCCTGGGCCCACCGACACGTCTGAAAGACATTCTGGAGTTAACAGATGGTCGACAACGCTTCGATATCACGAGTCTCGTGCGGCTGCGCGGAGACCCGCGTACCGTAACCACCCGGCAGGGTCAACGTGTGGCGCAGGACGTCGTGCTTCGAGACGAGTCTTGTGTGCAAGACGGACATCGGGCAGAGATCACCACGTCCATTTTCGCGGAATCACAAGCGAAACTGGAAGAATTTATTGCTTTGGTGAATCTGGAAAAGCCGTTGACTTTCTTTGGCTTCGATGTGCAAGTCCGTGGTGCTGAAATCAAGGTCACTCCATCTTTTCAAGACTTTCGCTGTGAAGTGGCTGTCTCCGTCCGTGCGGCTGCGCAGGACGAAAGACAGAACGAGATTTGGAAGGAAGCAGGGCAGACGCTGACGCATGAATGGCAGCCCTCGGTTTCTACGGACTACACAAGCAAAGAAGGCTTTTTATCCTTTTGTGCTTTGCTGGATGCGTATAGCCAACAAGACGCAGCTGCCTTGCATGGCAAGTTGTTTCAACTCAACAACATCCATGTGCCTTACCCACCGGAGCACCACACGGTGGAACGACGTGTGTTTTGGTCCACACGGATTCGAGATTGTAGCGGCAGCTTGGAAGTCGCCATTCGACAAAAGGCAGCCTGCCAGCTCGCCAAAATCGATACAGCTGATCACGAGAATGCCGTCATGGAGTTCAATAGTCAGCATGGCGGTGACCTGTTATCGTGGCCTTTGCTTGCCAGTGTCAAGATCTTGGTCACACTTCGTGGTGACAATGACTCTGGTGCCACACAGGCGACTGACAGCGTCTCCACGACGAGTTCCTCGAAGCGGATGCGCTTCTTAGTTGTGGAAGCTTCGGAGCAGGACCTGCAAGCGACGCCCACAAAGGCTGTGCTGGCCGTTGTTCATGCCTTGAGCCATGTGCCGTGCAGCGGAGACGCGTTTGCGGCTGCATTGCTGTCGCAATTGACCAAGAATAGTTTTGGCGTTTTTCAAGTGCAGCCAGAGGTTGTGGTAGCGCACCTGGAGACTGGTGCCTTGGAACGCCACGCTAAACGTCGCCGGGTTACTTGTGCGAAGGCCTTGGTGATGCTTCTTTCGAAAGAACGGACGCAGCAAGAAGCGTTGGGCTCAGACAGTTATGGCATTCGGTTGGTGACCAAGAATGTTCGCGACGCTTTGGCTCCAGATGCAGGCCCTGTGACTGTGGTGGCATATTGTCAGCGACATGCTTTGAAGGATTTCATTTTGGATCCTCCACGGACTGGAACCAAAACCCAATACGCTCTGGCATTGATCTCCGATCTGAGCACTACATCAAGTGAAACCACATATGTGGTGGAACAATTGCAGTTGCTGCAAGAAGGCGATGCAGAAGCTGCAATGATATGTCTGCGGCGTTTGGAGCAACTGACTGCCTTGATCGCTTCTCGTCAACAGACGTCGGATCCCCTACCAGCCTGGACGGACACATTGGCGGAGAGTGCCTCCCGCATCGCTTGTCCACGCATCTCGGCCTATCCCGCAGGGGACACATGGGAGAGTCCAGTGAAGGCGTCCCAGGAGGTACCGTTCACGGCAGCTGACACCCCGGGCACAGGCTAGCTCATAGTTGTCTCCCTTCCGCTGTTGCTGCGACTGCGCGCAACATGGTTCTCTTACTACAGAATCTTTTTTGACTTTCCATGAGGCATCTGTTGCTCATGTGTCATTCTGCATGAACCTGTGTTACTCTGCGGCTGCGCGAGGCCGATGACTTTCTTCTCCTACCTTGAAAGATTGCCGGCCACGCCGCTGCGCGCTGGATATCGTGCACCTTGGATTGACGCATGCAACTGAAAGAAAATATGTGTTGCTTGCACTTCCTGAGTGTATGTTACGAACGCCAGCCTTCGTAGAAGACGCCAGCTGCGTTGTGTTTGCGAACGACGGGAGTCTTCTAGGGGGTGTGGGGGGGTAGCCCGCAAAAGTGCTAACTGAACTCGGAGCCTCCTGCTGAACCCCATGGCGGCCAGGGAAGGTTTTTGAGGTCGTTTTGGAGGCGATTTTTTTGTTCGTGTTTGTGGGGTGCATGGTGATGCACGGGATGCAACGAACGCTCAGTACCTCTGCGGGCAGTGTACCGTGCCACGCCCCAATCACGTAACACAGCCCTGCATCTTGATTGGCTGTTCTCACCAGGCCCCAAAGCAAGCAAGAGTTCTTGGACCCTTCCAGCTTCCTGTGTAGCCACAAGGACGTCAGCCTTCGTAGCAGACGCCAGCTCAGTTGTGTTTGCGAACGAGGTGAGTCTTCTAAAACATTGCGCCTGCCACGAAATTTACAAAGGCTCCGATGCCTTGCACCTGCCACGTAAAATGATGTTTTCAAGGCTCCAATGTGTCCAATTCCTTGCGCCTGCCGTTCTAGCAAAATTTGTCATGACATGTCATGACTAGTTAAGTAGATCTCTGGGGCCATGACACTCCAGCTTGGGACAAGCGGTACTGCCACTGTGACAGGTCGAGGAGATTCGCGTTCAGGCCAAATGCACTTCCTGTCCGAAAACGAGCACGGCACTGCACGAGAGCACCGCCCCGGAACAGCGGACAGCGTCCCCACCACTTTGTGCGAACCTGCGCAGTCGGACTGGACATGAGGAATTCACACAGTAACTTTTGCGCGCGCGGGCCAGTCAAAATGCTCCAGACGAACACGCTAACCCTGATCTAAACCCAGCCTTACCTCCTACCGTAAGAACCCCGACTCACGAGCACAAATACCAAAATTGGCACGAGCACGGCGCCTGCATGACTGCACCTGCACCGCATCTTTCTTTCTAGCTGGTTCAAACCCGCTCGACAACCTGCTTCTCGCCTGCTTTCGTTCTGGACCCATGGCGCATGACGGAGCTCCGCACGCCGCGCAGGAGGCGCTGCCTCCTGTTGCTGCGTCTACATGGCTGGCCCCCGAGGCAGAACTGGGTGACTCCGTTGTGGCTGCACACGGGCATTCTTTGGCTTTCCACGCGTCCACAGCACCATATCCTTCGGTCCCTGTGGTCGATCTTACCGGCGCGCACGACGCCTTGGTCTGCATGACAAAGCAACCAAGGGCTGTGATTACCATTCACACACGCGCCCTTCGCCGCCACGCGCCACGACAGGAGATGCGTTCTCTTTTACTTGAGCGGACGGCGTGGATCAATGACCATTGGTTTCCTGATCACTCCAATGAAGGATACTGGGAAGAGCTCTCCAATTCGGAGACATGTCCCTGGCACGATTTCATCGCGACCCTGCCAGAGGCGTCCAAGACCGTGGCGTGCGGTCCCAGGGGCGTGGTGTGTTTTGGCATCGCCTCCTTCCCGGAGGAGTTGGACCCCAATACACACGCCCCTCGCGTGGACTTCCAGGTGTGGCAGCAGGATGGATGTCATGTTCGGTTGCATCCCGGAAAGAGTGCCGCTGGCGACGCTGAGCCTGTGGTTCTGTCTAGTGGTCCTGCGGTGACTTCGCGGAAAGCCTTTACTGCCAGGTTTCAGCGTCGTCTCAACCGCTGATGGCTTTCTGTGACCTTTCTTTTGCGTCTTCGCAGCGGCTGCGCGCGGACGGTTCCAAGTGCTTCCACTGCCGCCCAGCCAGTCTTCCTGCTGGGCTTGGTATGTTGCTTGTGCTCGGATGGCTGTTGCGGCTGCGCACAGCTAACTTCGCTGTCTCGCGTGACGTCGTGAGGGTTTTGCTTGCTTGTACTCGGATGGCTGTTGCGTTTGCGCACAGCTGGCTTCGCTTTCTCATGTGACACCGTGAGGGTTTTGCTACTTCTTCTCTGCGCGCGGCTCTTGAAAAAGCACAATTCCGCTGCTCGGGTGGGCGCGCTTCTACTTTCGTACTGTCTGACTGCTACATTCTTCTATAGTCATTCCAAAGTATTGAAGTAGTGCTTGAGCATGATTCATGGCTGCTTCGTTCACGGGCGCTCCTTCCTAACTGCTGTCTTAGACCGCTCTTTTGGGATTGCTCTTTTGGATCACCACGACTCCATCACTACACCAAAGTCACTCTCACGGAAGAGCCGAGCCTGATGGAGATTCCTGTGGCACTTTGGACTTTGGCCAACAAAGCCACTGCCGGGCGGTTGCTGCTATCAGTGGTGGCGGTGCTGGTGGTACTGCTGGTGGGGGTGACGGTAGTGGTCGAGCCAAGAGCTTCCTTAACCTATGTGCTCTCAGGTTGGTGCTTCTATGTGCTGTCACACTTGTGCTCTCATATGAGTGCTCTGATGTGCTCTCATATGGGTCTTTTCCTATGTATACTCTCATATATGTGCTTCTATGTGTGCTCTCATCTGTTTTTTTAAATCGCTGGTTCAATCCCGCACTGCTTCTATATGTGCTCTCATGTTTTTTTTTGACAGCTGGTTCAAACCCGCTGGCACATTGTTTTAGCTGCTTGGGATCCACTTTCTTTCCATAGCGCCGCTTGGCTTCAGCTTCGGATCCCCTTGTGTCCGAACGTGTGCGACCAAGATGGCGCAACAACAAGATGATTCCACGACCTCTCCGGATTTTGATCCGTCTACTTCCGCATCGCCTTCCCCGCCTCGAGCTGCGGCTGCGCGCTCCGCTCCTGGCGAGGGGCAAGAGGCATCTCTCGCCGCATCTGCCTCATGTTCTCCACTTCCACGTCGGCCGAAGGACAGGTCTGTGGCGGAGGCTGTGTCTCCTTTTTCTCCCCAGAGAGTTGCGGATGCGCGCTCCAGAAGTCCTAGGCGCCAGCCATGCAGACAGGATGTTCACGATGCGCCAGCCGCCGCCGCTGCAGATGCACGCGGTGAGTCTCGTCCACAGAGACAGGAAGCAAGTCGTTCGCACAAAGCTTCTCGTCGCCCCGGAGTTGCGGGTGCGCGCTCCATGCATCGCGGCCGAGCACACGAGCAGGATGACCACAGAGGAAGCCAAAGCCCACGTAGCCGTAACAGTGTCACTGGTGGTGATGGAGTTGCGGCTGCGCACTCCGCTGGCGTGCGTCTGACGCAACCTCCCGTGGCCATCGTTCAACAGGAGGGGCGTACTTTCATGCCCGTGCCCGCGTATATAGACGAACCACTACCAGAAGAGATGCCTGACAGCGCCCTGGCCTGGGATGGCGAGCGGTATTCACGGGAAGAGTTTTGTGAGTACTATGGCGATGCGGTCCTTTTCTATCAGGCGCAGCAGCTGACGTACTTCTGCAGACAGTATCTTTCCACCTGGTTTGACTACTCGCGGCAGCAAGAAGACCACACGGCTTTGCACCTGGTCTTGCGTCTGCTGAAGCGACAAGAGCTGCGAGACAATCTGGCGCTGGGTGACATACTGCTCCGCTACTGGTATCGTGCGATGGTTCTTCGCGTTGAATATCTGGGAGCTGGACCCGATGGCCATCTATGCACGGACGCCGAGTGCCAAGCAATGGATCGGATGGTGCTGCAGTGGGCTGTCGACTATGACACCGGTGAGCGTCCCGCAATGAAAGCGCGACAACTGCAGCGTCTCTATTGGCAGAAATGGTTTGGTCACAAAACGCTTGCCCTCACACTGGCCCAGAATGGGGTCCGCCATTGGATGCGTACTCACCTGGCGCTCCAGACGGTTGCACAGGTCCACGACAGTGATGCATTCCGAGCTGCGGTTGCGCGCTCGCGTGGGGAATACACCGACGACACGCACCCATTCCAGCCTACCACAGGAGAGATTGGGGTCTGGCGTGCCCGACTTTCCTGATGTCACTGCGTCAACTGCAGTCACCGGCGCTGATCCTGTCTGCCTCCGTGCCGCTTTTCCGCTGCGGGTGCGCGCGGAAGGCATCCAAGCAATTCTGACCTCGTCTCGTTTTACATCACTGCTATCTGTTTCGGGCTGAGGCGGAAAATCAAGTGTGGCTGCTCAGTTTTTCGAGCTCACCGTCTGATTTGAATCTGACGCTTGAGTTGCATGAACGGTTTGCATGGTTTTCATGGCATGTCGGTTGCATGTCAGACAAGGTTTCCAAGGGGTTTCTTTGTTCTTTTTTTATTTTTCCTCCTCGCTCTGAACGTCTCTGCTCATACATGCTTTTCATGTTTCAGGAATCAACCACCAAGACTCATGTATCACATGTTTCAAAAATCCACCACCAAGACTCGTGTATCATCATGGCGGTTTGTTCCTCCACAGTGTACCTCTTCCTCACTATGTCATACACTTTGACACCCGCATCCGTCCTTTTCTGCCCCCGCAATGGCGACCCTCCGTGTCTCTCCCGCTGCTCCCTCTGCGGCTGCACCTGCCACCTCTTCGCGGACATCCGGTCCTGCTGCGCGTCGCAGTGTGGCTGCACCTGCAGCGCCTATCTTTGCAACATTGCGACTGGCCTTTTACAACGTTGGCTTGCAAACGGCGCAGCTGCAGCCAACTGCGCCACGCTGGACAGAATACATGAGCCGACTGTGCAACGATGTGCGCAGAATCTTCTCGGACATTCCAGATCTCGCCATACTGCATCTTTGCGAGTGCGGAGGCCATGGTGCCAGCGTGCCTCCAGCAGTGCGGATGCGCCTGCAAGAAGGGTGCTCCTTCTGCAACATCCTCTTTCAGGACAACTATGTTCTTCTTTGGCGCGCGGAGTTGGTGCACTTCACCACCGCGCCTTCACTCCATCCTCTCCTTGTGCGCCCCACAGCTGCTGGTCGTCCGCATACTTATCAGATGTATCAATGCCTCCCTGCTGCTGCGCCGTGCCAGCTCTCTCCGATCACGGTCGTGCATCTGCACAATCGGTCTTCGAAGGCGCATGTCCTCAAGGACTCCGTTCGCAAGCGCATCGTGGAATGGATGGCAGACTTACCCCCTCCATGGATCACAGGCGGGGATTTGAACATTCAAAGATGGAAAGTCGAACAACACGCTCGGGTTGGGAGCGTCGCAGACTCAGGTGCTGCCGGTGCCGATCTTCTCTTTCATTCTCCCGACCTTCCTGTTCAGCCTCTGCCCTGCCGCGTCGGGCGCTTCTTCAATCGCGAATGCATTTCCGATGCCCACAATGTCGTGCTCGCGGAAGTTCTTCTCCCCGAGGGACCTCCTCCAAGTCATCGCCTGCCGGAGCCTTCCGCACCAGCCTCTTTCTTTCCTCCACTCCCCGCTGGCGGTGCGGCTGCGCCCGCTACTCCCTCCGGCTCCATTCCTGCCGATACGCAGCAACCAGCCCGCGACACGCAGATTGGCCCCGAGGGATCTCCTCCACGTCGTCGCCTGCGGGAGCCTTCCGAACCAGCTTCTTTCTTTCCTTCACTCCGCGCTGGCGGTGCGGCTGCGCCCGCTCCTCCCACCAGCGCCCTTCCTGCCACTACCCGGGTACCAGCCCAAAACACGCAGATGCCTGTATCCATGCCACCTGCGTCTCCTGGTACCTCTGGCTGTCGGGATTGGCCCGCTCCCTGGCTACCAAGCCCGGCCACGCGGGCGCCTCTGCCCGCACCGCCGCCGTCTCCTAGTGGCTCTTGCGGTGCGGTTGCGCCCGCTCCGCGCCCGATTCCTCTCTCACAGTGCCCTCCACAACCACCTCCGACGCCTCCAACTCCTACTGGCTCTGCAGACGCGCCTCCCAGTGCGGATGCGCATGGTACTGCGGATGCGGCTCCGCCTGCCGCTGACCCCGCGCACAGTGTCCACTTCGTTGCGAGTCCCGACTCTTCTAGCGCTCTCGCGTTTGTGACTCCTCTTGCGCCGCTTACCGCTGCGGATGCGCGTGGTACCGCGACGGCCGATCTGCCAGAAACTGAGGGCGAGGAGATACATCCTTTGCGCGCAGAGCTGCTAGCTTTGGCAACCTGCCGCGCTGTGGCGCCTCGAGATGTCTTGCGCCTTCTCCCTCCCCCTCCTTCCTACACCAGCTTCCCTTTGGCCTGGGCTTGGTCTGTCGACGGGCAGCAGTATACATGGCCCGATTTTGTCGAGAACTATGGTCCTGCTAAGGCGGAGGAGAGATGGAATTTTGCCTGCAAGGTTACGCAGGAAGTGCACCAAGCGACTCTGTCTCTCGTTTCTCTCCATGAACGCCTCCGCGACATCGCGGATACGGTTCCGGCCGTGCGCGACTTGGCGGACACAGTGCGATTGTTTTTGATCGATCCGGCTTTACCTCCGCTGGACATGCCTCAGCGCCTCCGCATGCTCTTGCTCCTCCCTCTTTGGGTGCGTCGACACGCTCTGGAATCTTGCGGGTGCGCGGATTCTGAGCGCATGTCGGAGTCTATGTTCACCACGACCTGGCTCCATTGGCAACGGGCATGGTGTGAGGCGGAGTTGACGCCCCGCCAGTGGCATCAAAATAGCGTCACGAAGCGAGGCTATTTTTTTGCCTACCTCAAACGCACTTGTGGCAACCCCGTGTGGGTGAAGGCTCTGCTCAAACATGGAACCAAATACCTGGCCCCCTTGTTGTTGACTCTTTTGGAGGCGCGCGCCGCCAATCCCGTTTCGCGCGGCGGCCGGGTTCTTTGGTGCCGCGTGGATGCCGAGTATGATGCATGGCTTGCGTCCTGATGTCCTCCACCAGCTGACAGTTGCATCCTTCACCTCGTCCCATGCGGTTGCGCTGGGGCGGCCCTTCGCCTCGGACTCGCACGCACTCGCAGCTTGCCACCGCGGAAAACATGCGCGTCTGCAGTCGTAGCTTTTTGTTTTACAACGACCTTCAAGCCATACTACTCCCTAGCATTTTTGGCACTACTGTGCTCGCACTCTCCTTCTTATAACCTCACACCTGGTCCCCCTGGTCTTTCACATGCTTCCGCATCTGCTGCTCTCATCTGTGCACTCTCACATTTGTGCTCTTGTCCGTCTCCTCTCATCTTTGTGCTTTCATCTGTGTGCTCCTTCTTTCCTTCCACGTGATGTCATGTTCCATGTGTTCCTCTTTACACTATTTGGGGTCCCTTGCCGGTGTAATGTTTTGTTTGATGTTGTAGTAAACCCCCTATGTCTAGAAACCAAGGCCTGCCAAAACCTTGACCAACCACTACGACTAGTTTCCAAAAGTTGTGGGACATTCTGTCTCACTCCCTTCCCCCAGAACTATGCGCAGATTTTACTGGTCGAAGTGTTCTGGCAGAGCCACAGGGCCCTCGGAACCTGAACTGTCATCGGCGCCAAGATCCCCGTCAGCATTTCCTAGGGCCAAGTCAAAATGTTTCAATCGTCGTGGCACTTGCCATCTGCCAGGTTCATGCCGTTCTCTTTTCATGCGGTCACACCATCGATGAGACAATATGCTGTAAGATGTTGGTTTTGGAGCCTGAGGCAACGTTCCTTGGCACCACTGAAGTAGGTACTGAGCACCATCTTGTGAAATTTCACCATTTCGAAGAAGGCCAGGTACACGTTTGTTTAGATTGCCAATAACATTCTCACCAATGGCACGTCTAGGGGCAATACCTGCAGGTGGGGAAAAAACCAGTGCGAAGTCCTTCAGCCAAAGCAGCTGGCATCACGGCAACTGCGCGTTGCACTTCCGACTCTCCAAGCCAACGTTTGGTGATCAAAAAGATGTCCTGTGAGTGGGGTGCCCAAGCTTGACCTGGATATTCTTCTAGTTCCCTGACATTGTCCAGGACATCAGAACCCATGTCCTGTCTTTGGCAAAACCTGAAATAGTGCACGTGTCGGAGACCTTTGAAGGACAGACCCGTTTGCCGCGCAAATGGCTTCCAAACTGATACTTGATCTAGTTTAAACACCTTGGCAACTGAGCCACGAATGCGGCCAGAACTTTCAGAAGCTTGCCCCCCACTTTGCATAGCGTCTTCAAGAATGCTGATCAGTTCTGATGCTGACGAGCATGCCTTTCCCATGAGGAGCCGAGCGATCTGACCAAAACATTGATCAATATCTTCATGACTGTGTGAGGTACGAAGGTACCCCAGACTTGAAAAGCGGCAAACACCCAAAGCCACCAGCATCAACATGAAATTCATCACGTATTTGTTTTTACCCTCTCGAAAGCAATTGTCCTGTTGTAAGTGGATGCCCAGTGCCATGCCCCCAGTGTTGGAGTACAAATCAGACAGGCAGCGACATACAAGCTCGATCGATGCTTGGCTGTCTTTCTTCTGGTCCTCGTCGCTTAGTCCTAGCATGAGCTTATACCCATGCAGCCAGGTGCCTGCCAAATGAATGGCAGGCCGGAAGAGCTTTTCAGCAGCCTTGCTTTTTCTTTTGTAGCCACAACGTGGCAGTCTTAGCTTGGCCTGGTCCATGCCGTCTTGTATGATGCAAATGCAGCTTGTGGCCAGATCTGCCGCTATTGTTTTGGAAAAGTGCAAAGCCTGCGCAAAGAACTGTCGTGAGATCGCTCTCACATTCCAGTAATATAAGCGATCTATCCATTGACTCAAAAGGTGTTTCGAGTACAGGGCAGTCGCTTCTTTCTTTGTTTCCCTGGAAGATGCTTGTCTGATTTTCTTGCGCAGCTTGAAGCATACGTCGCACTGTCCGAAGCTGCCCTTGTCCCGGAAGCGAAGATGCGATTTGAACATTGTCTTCATCACTCTTCGGAAAGTTGTAAACCCAGCGCTGGTCTCCCCTATGCTCTCGCAGTATTGTTGATATTGTAGGAATAAATCAATTGGTTTTTGCCATTCCAGGAACCTCGTTGGGCCTTCGAAGGACCCAGGGCCACCATGTGATACCTTGGTTTGCTGAAAAGAATCTAATTTTGGTAAGTCACAGGTTGGTTTTTTCCCCGGTGTCAAAACAGCAAGTGCCACCAAAACAACTAAACTATGTCCAAATTGCAGGATTGCGGTCATAGTTCCGTTCAATACAAGCTAAGAAGTTCCTGACATACCGTTCCTGGAAGTCAATGTCCTGGGAGACGTAGCTTTCAGACAATCCACTCTTGCAAGATCCACTTTCAGGCAATGTGAATCTAACTGGAAGAATCTCAGCACAGCTGATCCAAAGATGCCAAAAAAAGGCAATAATATTTGGCCACTTCATGCCGGTTGACCTTCGCACCAAGGATACCCCTGTAGTTTGATGTTTTGGTTCACCTAGCCGACCTTCATGCATGGTGAAGCCACGCTCACCAGACCGCATCTTCTGGAGCACCCCAGAACCTATTGCATACAACCGGGTATGCGCATACCGGCAAACTGGCATGGACAAAAATTCCAGCTTGTGAGTTTGGCTTGTCGATCTTTTGGAGTACCTCCGTTTCTTCGCCACAGGTTGTTCAGGTTCATCGCTGGCACATTCAGAATCTGTTTCAATCAGCACCTGTCCCACATCATCAGAACCATCCTGATGCTCGCGCAAAGGGGCATCAGAATCTGAAGATGTTTCAAGCAACAAACCTCCGGGTGCTTCTTCTTCTTCTGAACCAGTTTCACACAAAATCTCTGGTTCAGGGTCTTCTGCAGCCCCTGCATCAAAGTCATGTGCCACATCGAGGTTATACCAAGTTCTGAGCAACGATTCCTTTGCTTCATTTGCACCGAGCTGGTTACTAAACCTATTAGTCATTTGATTGAACAAGTTTTGTTAAAGGCCAAACCCCCCAAAAAGAAAACCAACAGCACTATTCAATAGAGACTAAGGTACCTTGTGCGTTTCATCTAAGGCCTGGAAGCGCTCCCGCTCCCTCAGCACAGCTTCAGCTCTATCTCTGAATTGTTGCAAGCATGTTTTCTTGGTACAAAGACACGGTCGTTCTAGGAGATCAACCAATCTCAGTCCCCTGGGCATGGCTGGAGGCCTAACTGACACAGAATCTAAAGCTTTCTAGTGTGATGCTGCATATAGAAGCAATCGCTTAAAGCAAGCCTTATGCACAATTTGTTTGCTGATGATTGCATCAAAAACTGAACATTAAGTGGTGATCTCACAGCGGCTTGACAATTGACATGGTTTACTTGAGCCAAAAAGCAATAAGAAAAGGTCACCTGAAGTGGCACCTTGCTGACACATCCCAACTGGTGAGCCCAGCCCTGTCCTGGTCGATGATCGCTTTGCGGACTTCTTTGCAGCGGCAGGTCTCTTACTTGCTGGCCGCTTCATTGCCACAACCGCTCAAAAGCACTCCCCTTCTTTATGAAAATGGCTGCGGAGAACAACCGACATCTTGAGATGTTTGTCCCAGTTTACCATCCCCTCACCATATTTCAGGACCCAATCGGAAGAATCCAAGACTTCCAAGATTCCATGTGTGATTTCAATGGATCTCCAAAACACAATCTATCATCCAACCTATACCTCACAAACCCTGAAAAGACTCAGAAGTGAAAAGACTAACTTTTCTAGAACTTCCTTATAACTATACTTTAAGCTTATTTAAAGAGTCGTTGGCAGGTCATAAAAACCTACATGCAAAGCCGGTGGCTGTACCTGCAGGTACCGACGTGTTTTTCAAGACGAGTGATTCGGGACACTTCAAGTTATTGTACATATGTTCTGAGAGGCTTAAGTGAATGCTTTTGGAGCACTCAAGCCTCACTGCACTGAAGGTTGGTGTTAACAGGTGTCCTGTTTGTTTTGGGGAGCAGCAGATTCTGCAATAGTAGCATCTTCTTCATCTTGCTGAAAGTCTGGAGTCTATTTTAAAAAATAAACCTTCCCCCCATAACCATCTGGGAAACCTTCCCCCCAGAACCATCTGGGAACATCACACATCGCAATCGCAAAATCGACCAGCAAATCAATTGACACAATTCTTGGCAAGCTCTCCATGTCCATCTGGGATATACGGATATACAGTAGCTGCAGTAGTAGCTCCTCTGATGTATACTGTGAGGAATTCAATTCCGTATTTCCCAATGATCATGAAAGCACCAGGTGTAGTTTCCGGACAGTTCAAACCAGCTCTAGGAACCAAACAAGCTCAGGTTTCTGACAGAACCCCATCCCCCTGAATGAAAAGCGTTAACAACTATAGGGTTAGATGCAGTACGATGCAGTTCGCATTTAGATGCAGTTCGCCTCAACCCAAATGCCATTCCCGAACTCCAACCCTCGGCAGATGGAGGTCGCCAAGGTATTTTAGTTGGTTTCAGAGGTTCGATGGCACTGTCACTCCAAGATGTCTTGGACAAATGGTCCGTATTAAACCACCAAACTTGGGGATTGTGCCATCTACTCTCAATCAACAAAAAAGATGTCGAAATCCTACCTGGTACATCCTGGTCCACAGCTTGCACCACTCCAACCCCCCTGCCTTGCTCGTTCTTTGGGGCGTGTCGACGAGGTTCCGATGGGCTGCCTGGGGTCTCCGGGTCACGGTCGCAAAGCAGTCACGCGTCGCGCGGCGGATTTTTGGCATCACTTGCATGGGTCGGATTTTCGCACGGTGGTCGATTCCCAGCCATGATTTTTGTGTCGTGTTTCCGTTCGTTTTTGGCCAAGTGACCCCCCAAACACATGGTGTTTTGAGGTCCTTTCAGCCCCTACGGCAGCGTGGCAGCACAGCATTGTGTTTTTCCTCTGGGGCCTCCAGGTCCAAGAAGAAGGACCTCTTCCAAATCTCCAGCTCCTCACAGTGTCGGCTTCAACAAACTGAGCCGACCATATAGGCTGCCGCAACATCTTGTCGACAGTCAACAAACAGAGCTCAAGAAGCAATAGCCTAGTAGTCATGTAGTTTGTCTTGACGAGACACACATGTTGCTTGTGGTGTAGTGTATGGGTGAACTGCGGTTGTTCTCTGTCTCACACAAAACCATTATGTTATGTGCGTTCCAAATATTGCGAAATGCTAAAAAGGGCGTGGAACTGGAGATAGATGTCTGATCATTTATCATTTCTTTACAAACCCAATGGTTGCAAGTGTTTCGCACATCATCAAATCTGTGCGGCTTTGGGGTGACTTCGCCACTCATCCAGCTGCCTACCCTCCTTTGAGCAGGAGAACATAGGAAAACCAAGTTCAGGCCAATTATGAAAAGTCAGAGTCAGACTAGTCAAAGGTATCTTCTCTATTCTGGCAGAACAGGTGCTGATCATCCTTCAATCATTTCTCGTTTGGCAGTTGAGGAAATTCATTCCATGTTGTTTCACTAATCGGAACCCTCTGTGCCAGCTCAGTATCCACAAGAGCGGTCATCACAAAAAAAAAACTTGAACACTTGACTCCGCATTGCAGTGAACACACGTGCTTGCCAGCGTTTGCCGGTCCATCTTAAGACATAATAGTTGCCTTTACTCTTCTGGTATATTCTCCGGCACCAACCCCAAAACAACTAGCCCGACAGCCAAAGAGAGGAAGCAACACTCGTGCTTCGTCCTCTTCCTGGATGTCCAGGATGGAGCCATCTCCCTACCTTGATAAATTAGAACAACAGCAACACTCAGTAAAAGCTGTTTACAAAAACAATGTTTCCTTGCCAGTCATTAGTCATTGGTCTTGCGCTTCTTCCACGCGGTCTTACCCTTCGCGGTCTCCTCTTGCAACTGTAAAGCAGGTCGGAGCTCCTGGACCTGGACTGACACTGGTCGCGGCTGCTGCGATGTGGTGTCGCAAGGGTGCGAGCTTTGGTGTTGCTGCACACACAATTCAAAGAGCGAGTGCCCTGTACGCCCTATACCCTCATGTATGAGACCTTGCTGCAAACAACATGCGCATGACTCACAAGATTGACTAAAGTGGAAAGAATTCTGGAATGGCAATCCTGTCAGGAAGTGATGCACGCCCCTTTAGGGCATCCAAAGACCAGCTGGATCTAGCAGGTAACCGACATCAAAAGCAACAAAGTGATGTGGATTGTACATACTCACGGTAGTGATGTATTGCAACCTCTCGATTGGCCCAGGTCCAGAAACAAACATAGCTGATTGTCCTTCAGGTCAGGGTACATACCGATGACCAGGTGACCTTCTCGGACTCCTTCTATCCATCAAAAGAAGTCTTCCTCACATCCAAAACCGCAGAATGAAGGGTGCCCTTTTCTCGAGTTTTTGAACAAAGCCCACGAGGTCGAACTGCAGCCGTTTACAGGCCGACAACTGCAGCCTGGCGGAAAGCAAGGCATCATCTTCCGGGTCCTCCCCCGGCGTCGTGGGCCCCACTGGGGGCCGGGACGGGAGCCAGCTGAAGGCGGGAGAGACCTCATCGGTCAAAAAAGAAGAATCCCAACGAAGCCGGTTGCGAACAAAGGAGATGTGTTCATTCATGGGAAATCAATTCAGATCATCAATGTCCATTTCAGCACAATATGTGTTTGAATGGTGTTCCAGGCATTCCATGGTGTATGCGGCTAATGCCGTTGTTCTTCTTTTTTTTGAACAAATTTAGTTTGGTGCTACCAAGTGGACTGGACCACTACAGCATATATTGCAGCAAACATAGCTTGGTGCAGCACAGCCAAGATTTCACCCTGATTTCTTCCATTCATCGCCAAGAACATGTCCTATGATGTTTGGAGAGAAGCCACTCTCAGCCACTCTCTCACGGGCGATCACAGGTCTCACTCTCAGCCTTCTCGTGAAGCCGTAGGAAGGACAACCTTCCGAACGGGACCAATTCTGTGGAACCATACAGCGCCCGGAGTGGAACGACTGTGGGCGAACGGGTGTCGCGTAGAAGGAACGGGTGCCCACGCTGTCAACATGGGCGGCGTTCTGCTGAGCCAAGGAGTGCAGTGTTGTGGACCTCAATGCTATGGCCCAGTCGCCCAAACGATTGTCTTGAGGGGTGGGCATATCCCTTACTCCTGTACGAAGCAGAAGGGCTAATGACGGCTTTAAGATGTTGTAAGTTGTAAGTGTCTATATTATACATATAAGTCTACACCAAACATAGTGACTGCATGTAACATGATGTAACTAACGACCATTTGTATGGGGCAAGTAGCAGAAAACCCAGTCAGAAAGGTGCTCCAACTTGTTTAAACATGAGTCTGGTGGTATGTTTCAATTGACACATGTTCCGGTCGTGTGATGTAGAATTTGAATCAGTCAGTCGACTCGTGGAAGCCAATTCGGAAGATCATATGAATCAACATGAAGTAGGCTGCAAAATTATCGACCAATTCCTGTGGCAAACCCAGTTCAAAAATAGTCAAAACATGTCAAAACCAGGATGCCTCCACTCCACAGTTCTCAGCAAAGGCGGGGACACACAGGCTTGCATGGAAGAGACTTCCTTGAGAACATTCTGATGGACCTGGCAAGTCCGACTCGTGTCGAGACGGAACATGAGTCCGACTCATGTCGAAGTGGTCGAATATTTGTCGAACATGATCGACCCATGTTCAATCATTCGGGTAGATTGGCAAAGATGCTGTTAAAAGGCCGCAGGAGTGTAGCTCCAATTTCCAAGACATCTATTGTAAACTGATATAATACCCCATGTGACTGACCCCAAATAGAAAGGAAAGAACCGCTCTACAACATGTATTGCACAACTTATCTACTTTGGGGACGTCAACACAAACCCTAAACCCATCTCCGGGCATCAGCCTCTCGTGTGGATGCTTGCATGCTCCGCAACTGCTGAGCAATCTCCTGGAGAGGAAGGACAATCCCCAAGGATGAGGGTGTATTTGGGGCATATCCCAGGTTAGTAAAGGCCTTTCTCTAAAATAGGTTAGACTCTATGTCTATTTGGTGATAGTTCTTTAGTGTGTTTGTTTTCCGACTGTTACAGGCAATAGGACAACAAAGGAATCGATTTAAAGGCACCGGAGACTGGAGCAGGCTTGCTCAGAAGCCCTGGCTGATCCCAGGTAGATCAACTAGTGGGTCTCTCAATATTTGAGCCGCACACCCAAACGTTCCTTTTGTCCAAGCTTTGTACGAGTAGGAGATTTGAAGGGTGTCTGCCGGTGCAAGGAACTTTGTATAACATGTTGATCATACACCCATCGACGATCATCGACTCATCAATTAAGCTGTGATAAAAGCACGAAGAGCAAGTTAATAGGTTAATATAGGTCTCAGGAAGTGTTCATGAAGAACATCTACAGTAAGAGATTTCATTGCCAAACGCACATTACACGTTCGTGGGATAGTAGTTACATGTAGTTACATATGTGGGGGTTGTTCATTTTGGCAAAGCAACATTACAAACATTCATGCTGGTTAGGCCGGTACCAGACCTGTTGTTTTTCTTCCAGTCTATCCACCAGACCTGGGAGTGGCTTTTGCTCTTCACCCAGCTCCCGCACCTCCTGGGTCACTTCCAGAAGCCGCTGGATTCGAGAGAAGTCCTCGACTTCTCTAGGCTCCTGGGTGCGGAGACACTGCATACTGCGAAGAGCTGGGAGTGGATTTTTTTGAGAACCAGATGTCCCGTTGCGACCCGGCCCACTCGGCATCGCCCGTGTCACCGACGGTGTCGCCGTGACGAAGGCGATGCAGAGAAGCCAAGACCCAGCTGTACCAAAAGGAAGGAACTTCCCAAAGACCCAGCTGCCCATCTTCACGAAGTCACCCAACTCAGATTGACCACTCCAAAACAAAAACACAAAATCATTCGCATCTGGAGGAACCTTCGTTTTCGTCCAGCAACACATCAGGTGTTGCTTCCACAAGCCTTGAGGAAGCAAGATCGGCTTATGGTGTATGCGTTCCATGTTCCAAGAATTTGACTTCATGGTCGTGCATGAGTTTTATTGTTTTTGTTTTGTGAGAATCACTTCTGACAGAAAGAAACACATCCTGCACAGCCCAAAACTCTAGAATCACGGAAAGGTGGTGCAGGAGTGCAAACGGTTCCCCACTTCCGCATGGATGTTTCACATGTAGTTGCGATCAATCCTCTGACTTTAGGAGTCGGGAAGCAAGATTGCCTTGGGAAAACATACTTAGTTAACTCGAACTCCCAAAAGGTCAGGAAAGCAACATCCTCTGGACGGACAACATATATCTTACACCACCTCGAACCCCTTTTGTTGGTTAAAACCTTAAGCCCCTTCCCAACCCCAAGCAGTGGGCAAATCGAAGTTGTTTACGCGATCAAAAGCTCAAAGCACTCATTGCACGGCCAAAACAAAAAAGGGTTATGATCAAAACACACGCACTGGCGCTGAAAAAAGCCTCCCAAACCCTGCAAAGAGACGCATGCCTCACCTCACATCATTGCAGCAACTCATCAAAATGACATAGAACGACCAACAAGAAGAAGCAACTGAAACATCTACCAGGACCTTTGATCTAACAGGTTGAGTTTTGTTGCTAAACACATGTATTTTTGGGCAACCTGGTCTTTATCAGGAAACAGCTGTTGAAGGGTGCTGGTATCCAGCCATCTGTGGGGAAAATATACTTTGATGGTTTATGGATCCCTATGGATCCCTATGGGATGTTTTGTAACCACCCCTGGCAGCGGCATGTTGGGTGAACCAGGGTTGTTGACACCTGCCCGCCCTCGGGCCAGTCCTCGGGTCGCAGCGACTGGCGGGAAGGGTGAAGAGGGGCAGCTGATCTTGAAGTGAATGAACCGTGAGCTTCTATCGAATAGGAAAAGGAGCCCAATAGTCCTAATAGCGATGGCCTCCACCCTAGTAGCAATGGCGTCCTAATGGAGTTCCTTTCTCTTTTAATGTGTTCCGATGCAACACTCCAAGGCTTGATGCACATGAGCGTGATGCTAGCTAGCATGATGCACATGAGCGTGGTTTGGCGACACAAGCAACATGCAGCAACCAAACAGTGGACTCGGCATGCACATATTCTCAGGCTTCGATGACCAAACCTTGCATGGCTGTGTGACTTGCGGGATCTCGTTTTACCGCGTTATCGGTGATGGGGGCAACGTGTTGACTCGAAACATCCCCGCGCCCGCCCCAAACAGGATGGTTCATCCCACTTCGTCCTCCAGAGTTTGCGGAACTGTTTGCGGATGAACTGGTCGCGAAGCAAAGCGGCGCGCCTGGAACTCGCAAATGAACTCCTTCAGCGTTTCCTGCGACGGCCCGACCCGTTGAGTCAGGACCCAAAGAACGACCAACGGGGATAACGCCAGAGCGAAATCCGAAGGTCCTGGGACGGTTTGCATCAACCGCCCGGTATGCGCCGGTGTCTCAGTCTGGTCTTCGTCACGACTGAAGATCGACGTTGGGCTGTTTTGGGTTGGTGAGCCGATCGACAGAAGTCCCGGACGGTCAGTGGACCTGGACCCGGTACCGTTTGAATCAACGAACCTCGGCTCGTCCTTACCGTTGATTCAAACCTCAAACTACCATCCATGCGAGACCTTTGCCGGAAGCTCAGTGCTGACCTTGGGTCAGCCTTGGTGCGGCCTCGGTTCGAATAGAGAGACCATGGGTGACCCTTGACTCCGATGTTGGATGTCTTGCGAGACCCCTTTGTCTCCCCCCCATTGACTGGCCCGCTGGTCGTGGACTGCGTGGCCGCCACGTTCACGTGTCCTTGGACCAGGTGGAGAAGGGGTTCTCCTCGCTGCGCCTCAAGGAACAGGTTGAAAGCCACTGGAGAGAGCACCCGAAAAATATCAATCATGAATTGATAGTTCAAAACAGGACAATAGGCGATCAAAGTATATGGCAAATGCTCGTGGAATTAGGTAAATGCTCTCCCTCCATCCATCCAGTATTAAGAATGAGTTGAGGATATCCTTGTCCATCGGAACACTGATTGGGAGGTCCACCAAAATTCCCACGGTGAGCCTTCGTGCCCCACTCGAGGAATGAAGCTGATGTGGGTGCTCTGCATGGGTACTACGGTACTCCGGTCCAATTCTCAAAGTCCACCACAAGGTCCTTTTGGGAAGTCAGTTTTCCAGGTTCACTTGACAGGCACCATCAAATCAAATCAAAAGCAAAAGAGGTTTGACGAGTTTGATGCAACCAAAGACGCAACTCGCCTGGAAGCCTCTGTTCCTTTCAGCCGAAAAAATAACCGTCGTGGTCCGGCGTGTCTGCTTTTCCACGTTACGTTCGTGTCTTGCCGGCGATGAACCTCGGGACCTCTGGCGGAAACCATCATAAGCATTTTGCTCCAATAAAGAAGGCAAGCCTCCAAACCGAAACGATCCGAAACGGCCCGGCTGGGAATTCCACGTCCTTTCCTGCTGGTTCAAGTCCTTGCCTGAGCACGAAACGCGCAACCACAGCCGTCCAAGACGACATCACATTTCAACCCCGGCAAAGGATTTCCAATGATTTTTTTTAGAAAGTATCGAAACAACTCAATATGCCAAGGGTAGAAATGGAACTCAAGGATTGAGCCAAGGATTTGTCCTTTTGCTGCAGCGGATGTTACCACTATACTACTAATTACAACTACCACTACCTACCACGACGACGACGACGACCACCACCACCACCACTACCACCACTACCACCACTACCACTACCACTACCACCACTACTACCACTACCACTACCACTACTACCACTGATACTACCACCACCTCCAGCTCCAGTGGCTTGAGCATGGGCCGTGGCAACTCCTCGCTGGGATCCGCGCTTGCTACTCGTTTACCAAAGGCTCAGGTTCCAGGGACAACTACGTATAACTAGTGATGACGTGCGACAGTGTAGGTGTTGAATCCATTTCTGTCCACTCAAGGAATACCAAAAGCACCCGTGGTCATGTCCGTACAACCTGACGTCCTTATTGCATTCGTCTCGCCTATTCATTCAATTCACTACAGGAACTACACCAGCACCCAATACCTGCATCTTTGGTTGTACGATTATATAATATATGCTATGTCATTATAGACACAAATGGTGCCAAAAACCACAACCATCAATGCCCTGCAAAAGCTCAGGTTTTGACACTTTTGACTCATTAAATCACACTTGCGTCCGAGGTGCTGCTATTCCCACTGCCAAATTGGGTGACCGTCAGGCGTGGTCCCTCCTGGATGAGAAGCGGGACTCTGGAAATGGGTGCAGCCGGTGAGAAGCGGTCCTTGTAGACCATGACATCATCCAAATACACCACCCGGGAAGAGACCCACATGGAACCTGACAACCACTGGGTTGTAGAGGAAAATAGTCTTCCAAAGGTCCATTCTTAAGTTCCATGTTAATCTTCCTGGGTGTAAATCAAATCCATTGAAGGATCTTCTACTGTTGACGGTCGACTCTACTGTCTTGGACTTGTGACTGGGTCGTGTTGGGGGAGAACCCAACGTAATCTATGTTTGTCTTGGAGTTACTGAGAAGGCTAAGCGGCTAAGCAAAAATGAGTGGTGAAAACTTTTGCAATTTGCCTCTAGATATTATAAAGGTATATGTAATTTATATGAATGTATAAACTAAGATATTATCTCAGTCTATACAGATCGATATAATTACTTCTCGGCCTACCACGCGACAAAGTATTCTGTGACGTCAACATGCGCAGCTCTCCGGTCTCCTGGGCCCTCTCCTTCCGCGGACGCCGCACCTGTCAACTGGAGACCTTCCTACTGAGGTGTGGGGATGGCCAAAGAACCCTCTTTGGACTTGTCTGGATTCAGAAAAATTGTGATTTCTTCATCAAATGCATCAGGTCCTTGGGATGGAAAAAAAACACCTGCATGGTGGGAGCCCCCAATTCCATGCTTGTAACACCACCCGGTCAGGGTACTCTGTTCTTTGATCATCTTTAACATTCAAACAAACAAAAGAAATAGTACAGTATCAATATCTTCTTTCCGTCTCTATGCAACATTCTTACACCAAACGGAACAATCAGGAACCAACCTATCACGACAAACACCCTCTCTATCCGCTTCAATTCCCGACCGCGGGGCAATCCGAGGCTCGTCCAGCCGGCCGCGCGCAGCGTCATCACAAGAAACATCATATCAGTAACTATATGTATAAGAATTATGTACAATATGGTACAAATTCGACATCATAAGACCGGCATATCATGCAAAATCATGTTCTCAGCTCAGGATTGTGATGAAATGGGGATATCTCCAAAAACGTCACCAAAAACATGACTTTGCAGAGTTAACGCGGGTACTCGAAGTGGCTGTGCGGGTAGGACCGAAATGCTGTAAATACCGAATGTTCAAACATCGCACTCTCACCATCGCGCCGCACTCTCACCATCCGTGAGCAAAAACCAGGAAGTCAAAAACGCAAGTCAGGCAGCGATTGGTCAACAAGTAGAAACATCTCCTGTTTTCATACCTTCAGCATCAGCTACACTTTGTAAAATATATGCAAACAACATACATTACGTAAGCATTCATATAGTAACTCATGATCAATGGCAGCTGAACAAGCATGACCTCAGCCCGAACACCCTCGACATATCTCCGTTGGACCACGCCTTGGACCTCCGTCCCCCACGACGTCGTCTGGCCGCCTGCGACGACGGCTTCGCCTGCTTCATAATCTCCCGAGCGGCCTGGACCGTCTGACGGGTTTGGCCAGAAACGACATCGTCCAAGCCGCGAACGATGAAAACTCGAAGATGTCATCATATATATATATATATATGTAGTTATCAGTTGGGGGTGGCTGAAGAGAGGCGTCTTTGCGTGAATAAATCGAGTGTATGGGACATGATACTTCTAGTCAGCCGGATTTGGCATGATCTTGGATGTTGTACTGAAGCTGTACTGACCTGTGGATGCAACAGCAACCCTATCGGCAAGATGTGCTGTTGTCGGCGTGGCCCATTTTGGTGCAATCCTTCATGTATCCGCACATGTACATGCATGGTCTTGTCAGAACCACCTGACACATGTGCTGCATGTGCTCCTGTGCTTGTGCTCCAAGAACATAACTGGACCTCGCGGGTGTCGAACCTGCTTTCCCTATCGGGCCTTCGGGTGGGGGCGCTTGAGATCAGTGTCAAGGCCGCAATTTCCCAAAACAAACAACTGCCTGTTGTAAGTGGCCTCCCCAACTTAGCAGATCGATCATGAACTTGAGCAGAACGATAAGTTTGCACAAACCATATAGAATGCTCAGAATGCCCCAATTGTTTGGCTGTGGGAAGGGAGATTGTTAGGTTCCTGGAAAATGTGCATGACGGTCCTGACAGTCAATCCATTTGGCAGCTGAGCTCACCTGTGCTTTTTGCAATGCAGTGCAATGATTCTGGGCGGCAAAGCAAGTACCACGCCGATCAATCTGCTCGTTTGCTAACATAAACAAATCATACAGTTTCAATCATTCAATCAAATAAACACATAATTTAAGGAATCTGCATGGTCAAAAGAAGAGTTGGACACCCACTTCTGGTTTATACCCATACCTCTTGTACACTAAAAAAGAATAACACCCGGTCCTTGAACATCCAGAATAAGAAGTTGCCACATCCTTGGATAACATCCCTGTCCTGTGCTTGATCGATTCAAACCCATCTAGACATCTGTTAGGGTGCCACACGTGGTGGCTTGAGCCAAGAAGTCAAGAAGTGTCACTTGAGCATCTTTCACACCAGGTCTCATCGGCATTCCAGGCACTGCCGGCGTTGCTCAGCTTTCTGTTCAAAGCCGCGTTGTAGATATCGAACCCCGAAGAGTGGCCAGTGGAGCCCTGCGAATTTGCACGGAAGACATGTCCACGGAGGAAATCATCCCTCAACGTTCCACAGGTACTTTGGTCTCCCGCCCGAAATGGTCTCCCCGTTGGTCGCTGAATTTGGCAGCAGACTTGCCGCAGTCTGTTCTGCTGTGAAGAGTCAAGGTTTGGTCTGGGAAGAGTCGTTGTGTAAATACCTTTCGTTTGACAACTGCCAAAAAGGGCTTTAAGTCAAAACTAGTTTATGTTTGCTAGAAAATAACAGTTTGGGATTGCAAGGGTTCATATATTGGTCAGCCCCGGATCTTTTCGCGATGGTTTTGACTCTCATAATACTCAGTTCGGACATAGTATATAGTTGTTTGAGCAGTTAGGATACTAAAGCACATTTCTGCACGTTGGCGATCTGAAATCTGAGTCTGTTTCCGCCAAAAAGCAGGCAACCCCCCCAAAGAGTTACTAGTAGCCCTTATGTTACTAGTAGTTTCTTGAGAATTCATGTGTCCGTGTCCAATGAACAAATTGAAGATGTGCACATGTCGAAGGGACTTCCCCTTCCCCCCTTCCGCGGCCCCTTGTTGGAAAAGCCGCAGTGCGAAGCAAGCGGTTGATGGGAAAACCCAACAAGGCAATCCTAGAAGAACATATCTTTCCCAGTGGATCTCAGTCTCAGTTACCACTTTATATAAGGAACCCAGGTTTCGGTCGGTTTATGGCGTTTGTCTTTGGAACCGGAACTGGACGGGACATCACCTATCTAGTACCGTGTGTTTCCCCAATTTGACGCATTTGACTTGTACATTCCATCGCCTCCACGGATACTTTGGATTCTTCCAAGAATCCTTCAATGTGATGATGGGAGCAAGTTCTCTATGACTACAAGCGGCTTCAAGAGTGCACCAAGATTGTTCTACATGGTTCCCAATAAGAAACATAGGACACATGACTCGTATCATCTGGGCTTTGTGATTCTCTGGGCCACGTTTCTGAGTTCACCCAGCTGACGCCAATTCCAACACCGTCTCGGCTGCTTTTGCCCGGTGAGATTGCCAAGTGAGGAGATTTGATCAATTCGAAACCGGTTCAGCAGGTTAAAAAACGTCCACAAACTGCTAACACACCATCAAATTGTTAGAGTTGAAATATAACATATCCTGTGTTGAAGGAAAACATCCCTTGCAGAACCCTAAGACAATTGGTGGGGTTGTTTCTTAGAATACAAACTGTTCAAAAACGTTGCGCATGTTTTGACTTCTGCATCGCACTAGAAATTTTTTTGACAACGTGATACTGTAAATGTCCACCATCAAACAAAAATATCGAGGACCCGGCCAGCCTTGGTGCAACGGCCAGTGCCAATGTCTACACCAAACGATGTGAAAATCCGACCACAAAACACACATTTTTGGTGTAAACTGGCCAACACATTTGGGGTTTGGTTGCATGCAGTTTGTCTGGCATAACGCACACCCCCAAATACAAACTAACAATCCACAATAATGTGTTTCTCGATTCAGATCAAATCTCAAAAAACGTGTGGATGACCAAACTGAACTGAACGGTGCAAACCACACTCGTTGCAAACAAACACTCCTTTGCGCATGAGCCTTCGACTGCAAAACATTTCATGGCGCAGTGGGTGTATGTTCATGCAACGTTTTTCAAGGATGGCCTGCGCCGCCTAATTTCCGGACTCATTGATGTCTTATTCGCAGCTGAAAACAAATCGATCAACTGAAACGCGTGATTGTGAATGCCTACCCAACTGAGCAGGACAAAAAATGAATCGTTGGCAGTACATCGAACCACAAATCAAAGTCGCAGTTTTAAGTTCGCGTCGAAACACAACATCACTCCTGACTTCATCATGAGTGGTTAGCTACCACCTGATCGTCACTGAGGCCGTTGCAATTCTATAAGAACTGCCGTCGCCGGCTGCGGATTCGAAGAATGATTTGGCGTTGCAGGATTGCGGAGGATTGCAGGCAGAACAGGTCGGGTGCGGCACCCGCGTCCGCTGCCAGGGGCATCGGCTCACAGTTTTTGATGTTGTTGGTGTCTAACGCGTTTGTTTTTACCACCGTTATGGATGATGGGCATACTTCAAATGTCGTCTTCAACCTCCCACCATCAAAGAACACACAGGACAATGAGGCCGCAGTATCAATAACAACCCCCCTTTGCATCAACGAAACTATTGTGAACAAAATGTACTAACCGGAAACCAGAGGGGAGGAGTGAAAGTGGTTTCCTATCTCGTGTGCCCACAGTTGCCAACCAACGGCATGGTTTTTGACAGAGCATATTGTTTTCACGTGTCCAGAGTCCAAACCATATCAGGGAGGCCTGGAATCACATATGAAAGGACCAGCTAAGATTTGCGCAAGCTGCGCTAAGACACTAAAGCGCCTCAGGAGTTCCAACTTTTTGCATAGCGTCGACTGGGATGCTACGGAGACAGGTTCCTTTGTGTGGTGGGGTGGAGTTGGGTTGCCTTAGGACACAGGAAGCAAATTAAGTTTCGATATCCGGTCTGCTACTGTTGGTCTTTGCCTTTCAGCACGGCGTAGATGATCTGCGTAAATTTGCGCCGAGTCGCAACGGGACCCTCGAAGCCTTTGCTTCCGATGGAACGGCCTGCTATAGTTGCAACGTTTTAAGCATGAATGTTTTTACTGCAGGCGCTTGCAAAGGTATGGAGCCCGTTTGCATTGTAAACTCGCTGTTCGTCCTGCAAGCCGCTTTAATATTGATTGCCTGAACGTTTTTGTGTATATAGCGACGATGATGTCGTCTTAAATGCAGACACCCGCGAAACAACCCAGAAATGTACCCACAGGTGGCCCACAAAATGCGTTCAGGTTGCGTGGCCTGTGGAAGGGCTTACCACGGCCAGGCAACACGGGGTATACTATGAAGGAAGCAGGTGGTACTAGCGACGACAGGCTGAGGGGCTGAGGGTACCGCTGATATCAAAGTTGCGGACCTCGTTCATTGGTCGGCGCAGGAAACTGACAATTGCAGTTGACAGGCTTCTGCGTGCGGTGAGGCCAGGGCAAACCGACAAATCGAAACTGCCAGAATTCTGTGGGAGTTGGTGCAATCGCCCCAATTGAACACTCGCAAGATTCTTTGCCGTGCGTGTTTCTATGAGTGAGTGTAAACTGTGCTATAAGCGCTGAAAGCCAAGTGCAGGCTTTGGAATCAGGATTGAACCGAAAATAGTCCGCGCTGCTCCTACTTGGAGCTTATTTGCCTCACTTCGCCAAAGAGTCAACAGCCTTGGCGCTTGTCTCATACTAGCAATATAAGACCGTTTTCATGACCTGAACAGCTTCTGCTGCCAGCAGAGCCGCCTTCCATCCGGTCGATGAGTGGAGAGCCTTCCGCGACGCTTCATCTTCGCATCCTCAGTATATATATATATATATGGTACCCCCCCCCAAAACCTATGTTCACATCACTTTTGCTGGTATTTGCAATATTTTGTGTCTATTTTGGGTTGCCTTTTGATCCTTGTTTTTTTGGGGGGTACCATATATATATATATATATATTTGTGCACGTAGGTTGCATGACTTGTTTGTCCACTTTGGAAGGAATGCAGTCAGAATGCGTTCAATGCATTCAGAATGCATTCCTGCCCAATACCAAGACCAAGATCCAAGATTTGCACAGAAGTCTTGTGGAAAATCTTGGAAATACCAAGATCCAAGATCCAAGATTCCCACAAGACTCCTGGCTAAAATCTTGGAAATACCAAGGTCCAAGATCCAAGATGGCAGGAATGCATTCTCTGGCATTCTCTGGGCAGGAATCATTCTGAGGAATTATCAGTTACAATATCTCCCTGTGAGCGCGAAAGGCTCAAAAAACTCCTCTTATTTTTTACGTCCGGGCCCATGGCGATGCACGTTTCGGGCACAGTGCAGTGGACCAACGGGCAGGCGCGGGTCAAACCAAAAACTAAATGCAACATAAATCTGTTTCAACACAGCTGCTCCTCATGCAACCCTCAAATTGGCGCTCTCAACCTTTCGTTTCCGTGACTGTCAGGCTTGCTACACTTGCAGCCCGCGGCTGGCCAGGAGGTTAAGGTCACTATGGCGCGACCGGCCACGAGCACTGTCTTGGAGAAAGTGTCGTCCGGCACTTGGGCCGCTCACCCTACCCGCTTGCCCTTGCAGAAAAAATGGATCACCAACGCACTGAGCACCATTCAACGGCAACTCTTGCTCAAGCCTGGGGCCACAGGAGACTGGACAGATGAAGCTCAGCAGCGCTTCGAGGCGTTACTGACCAAGCCCATATTGAACAAGGCTCCTGCCACCCTGGCAATCCAAGACACTCAGCAAGGGCAGTCTTCCGCAAGCTCCTCCGCGCCCAAGGCTCGTGTCCTGGCCCTCAAGGATAAGAAGCGTTCTTCTTCAAGCTCCTCTTCGTCAAGTTCCTCTTCGATGGAGTCCGGTGATGAAGGCTCGGAGGCAAACCGGTTGAAGGCGGAGGTGAAGAAAAAGACCCAAGAGTTCGAGGGGTTGAAGGCAGAGGTGGACAAAAAGACGCAAGAGTTCGAGGCAATTTTCGACGCCCTTCACGCCACTCAGGCAGAGCTGGCCGAAGCCGAGGAAATCATCAAAGGCAAGAATGCTGAGATTGCTTACCTCCAACAAGAGATTGAACACCTCCGCGCCCAGTTAGAGGAGTCGGATGAAGAAATGACATCGGATTGACAAGGGTACATTGTCAAAGCTTCAACCCAATGTTGACCACGGGATGCCTAGACATCGTTGCAATCGGTTTGGTTGTCAGGCATACCTCAATCCTCACCACCTGCACCCAATCTTTGTGGACGGAAGAGGTGCTAGCCACACACCTTTGCAGACCCAGTCCGCCTTGCTCTTCTTGCTTCTCAACCGAGTGTCGCACCCTGCCATCCATTGCATTCTTGCTCTCAACCACAAGGCCATCGAAGATATGGAGAAGCGGCTGAATCATCTTCGCAAGGGCTGGGTGGAAGAGAAGGAGCAGTCACTTATCTTCGGAAATGGCAAGGATTGGACAGATGTGGAGGCACATGAAGCCACCTTCTCAAGCACAGACCTGAAGCAGTTGGCCGACAACCCAGAGCAGCCCATTATCTGGGAACAGTGGTGTGGCATTGTGCAGCGGGGTTCTCCACACACACTCCTTTTGAACAGGTTATCTCCCCAAACGTCTGCTCGGAGAGCGCCTGGTCCAGGTGCAATCAGGAAGATGGAGTGGCGTCCTCTAGCCACTAAGCACCTCCAGGATCGCGCTATCGTCCTCCACACGGACGCCGCCAAGTCGTACAAGCTGAAAGTGAGTGGCGTTCTCCACGACCAGGTGCGGCACTGCAAAAAGCGTGTCAAGGTCAAAGGCAAATGGGTGTGGAGAATGCCTACTTATGTGAAGATTGCCACCCATAAGGACCCAAAGACTGGTCGCCAATTCAAGACCAAAGGCGGTACCCAGATCATTGATCGTGCCTGGCGCTTTCTTAAAGATCGGATTCAATTGAATCAACATTGCCGGGTAGGGAGTCCTCTTTTGCGGTTGAAAATCCGCAGTGCACAGTATGAGTACTGGCACAGAAATTCTGATCTGTGGACTGCCTCTGGTATCTTGTGCACTTGGCACTTTGCCAAGTGAATTTTGTCTGCCTGCAAGGAAAAAATGCATCTGCAAAATACGTCTGAGAAATGTGTCTGCAACATTCTTGTTGTCATATCATAACATCTGTCTCTGGCGCATCACAAAGTCAAACGGAGTAACACCAGGACTCAAAAACATAGGTTTTTTTTTGGGGGGGGGGGCTAGCATATATATATATATATATATATATCGTATTGTCTCATAGCCCTTGTCGTTTCTGTTGCGAGCGCTGATTGGTGGGAGGAGCCCTCTTCACAATCCATGAAGTGTGTTCCCCGAAGAAGTTTGCACCCTATACGACTGCGACCTGCGCGTCACTGCAGAATGTCCTGCCGCTAATGCAGCTCTGATGCTCGAGCTGGCTTGTGCTTGCTCACCTTCTGGATAGTATAGTCTGCTTCGTACTCTTCTTCTGATGATTTGTTGCTCACCTGTGCGCTCGTGTCTTCTGTGGCTGCTCGGATCGAACGTGACTGCCCCGTTTGGCATGTCCAAACAAACTCCGCTACCACTTTGAAGGCAAAAAGCACGGAGCGGCGGCTATAGCATGCTAAGCTATAGTTCAAGAAAAACTGGATTAATGATGCACGGATAGACAAAAGCACAAGAGCGAATGAGTGCGAACTAAGAGCATCATAACATTAACAGTAACCATGTAAAACAACACACACATGAAAGGGGACCCAAACACAAACAAGCAAGGGGACTAGGGGGCCAAGGAAAACCAAGGGACCAGGACACCAGGATATTAAAGAAGCCAATTGTTGTTTCATACAATTATGCTTTCTTGATAAGACAACTGTTTATTGACACGAACCATTTTTTGTTGATAGGTATCCCGCCCCAAGAATGAGAGGTTTCACGCTCGGTGGGTTTAGGCAACAATGAAAGGACCAGTTGGGATGTACAATGATGAACTTGAACCAGTTTATGGTTGAAAACGGCTGTCTAGGGCTGTAAAGTGTGTATGTGGTTGCCGTGAGACTGAGACTATGTGTATAAACTATTTCTTGTCGTGACCTGTCGTGATACAGTGTTTCTTATACATACTTATACAGTAGTGATTTTGTCAACACAATTGTGGTAAGGACCCTCTAATGACCAACCATTTAGTCTGTGAATCTGGACCTTAGGACAAAAAGGCCCCAGAAAGAACTGAATTAAAGCATTCGCCTCTGATGCCCCTGTCTGGCTGCCTGCCATGAACATCTCCAACAGCACTCAATGAAACCAGACCTGGTGGGTCATGAATATTGCAAGCGAGCGGGGATGACCCTCAGGTACTGTACCCACGCTCTGCTGGACGTATGCTTACACCGTGCGCTGTTCAAGAACTCCAAGGACTCGCGACAGGAAATGCTTTCTCCGATAGGTCAAAAGAATCATCACTTCGGGGGCATGTTCCAGGCTCCAAATTTTCCATACACATCCACCTTCTTTTTTCTGACTCATGTCAGCAAAACAACATCTTTTCAGGTGAGTCCATGGATGATTCGTGGGGTCCTGGCCCTTTGGATCAGAAAAAACCGCGGTCAGAGCACAGCAGGCTCAACCATGGTGATGCACGGCCGCAACTCCTAAATGGCATGGCGATGCTTGATCTAGCTTGGTTCATTCGGAAATATGCTTGGGTTGCAAGTGAGGGCTCTTCTAAATGTGAGCTTCATGCGGGCAGAATACTTGCTCTGCACACCAACCACTACATCGGTCGCTTTTGACTTTGAGGATGCCATGTCCCAGTCTCAGGAAAATGAATGGTTGGTCCTACAATGAAGTGGAAAGGGATTTGGAAAACCACTACCACTATGAAAGGATACAATGTGTGTGTGTGTGTGCCACATGCCACGTGGGGCTCGACCAACCGTCCAGCAACACACCCAAAGAAGCAAGTGACAATGCAAGAATCGCATCCTGACAATCCAAGTCAAATATTCGTAGTCTACTACATACAGCAAATACATAGTATGTCTTGCTCCGTCAACCATTGCCAGGGCAACTGCACGTGTTTGGGTACGGTACATGAATGATACAATGATGCATGCAATGCCTATGAAGCTGAACTTAAATTTGAAAGTCAGCCAGCTGATTATACCACCATCAATTTTGCCAGTCCCGCTTCTTGAGAAGAACACAGACCAAACACTACCAGTACCAGGAGCCGGCCAAATCCAAAGGATGTCAGCCAATAGATGGAGCTGAACTGCAAGACCTCCTGAATGTCACAGCAGTGTCGGGACCATGTCGTACCAAACTGTTCAGTTTCTTCGGCTCAGTTTTCTACATCCTGTCTTCCATGACAACTGGACTTTCTGGAAGTGAATCAGGTCCATGACGCGGAAAACATTGGAGATTCAGAGCAACACGTCATGCTTCTCAGAACAAACATTGCATGGCATTAGACACTTTATACTCATAGTACTACTGTACTCAAAAGTGGTAGTCAATAGAGGGTCCTTTTAGCTTCAATAAGAACCTGATCTCTGGGGCGGGTGTCGACACCCTTTTAGCCTTTGCAACATGTGAATGAACATGAAAAGAAATCCATCCTTTCTGGGATAAACAATATACCCTCCCTGAAACAATCATAGAAGTGGAATACAGCCTGTTCGTAGAGGAAAACAGTCTTGCAAGGGGCCATGTTCCACTTCCATGTTTGTTGGATGGAGGGTACAGTAAATAAAAAGGAGCTGCCTGCTTTCTTGCTGAATCTCCATCGGAGATTGAGCAATCTGTGAGGTGGGCACAAACCACATACTGTCGACCCAAACTGGATCAATGAGGTAAGCCGGTAAAACTGGACCAAGCCAGGTAAAACTGTTCAATGTGGTAAACCTACAATTCCTCCTTTTGAATCATCACTGAAGATTCGTGCGATTTTGTCGGAATGGCCTTGCACGTGGCAGTCTCACAGAATATTGGGATCCTGTGCTTACAAGCTATGTTCTGGTGTTCAATTGGATAAGTCCGGCTTTTCTGTGCAAAACATGTCGATGTGATCAACTTGAAACAAGGACTTTGCCGTGGTTCCCCACCTGGCCTGTTGGATTTCACCCAACTCAATAACAGTGGATCGATTTAGTGTGTCATCTTGTCTCCACATGAGTGTTGATCTGAACCGCGGGCGTTCGAAGGTTCCAAGATTTCTCAGAACATACTTGGTCGGTCGATCCCCTCAACTGACTGAGGGGGTCAAACCAACCGAGTCTCAGCAGACCGATGGACCGGGACTCTCAGCAGAGTTCCGAGACATGACTCTTTATCGATGCCAGTGGACCGTAGCATTCGTACGTCGCCAGGGCCAGGGCCAAGATGACAAGATTGACGATGACAAGATTGACAAGATGTTGAGTTTCTCAGTGCACTGGATTTAATGCACGTCAGTCTAACACATCCGGAGAAACTGGATAGCTGAGAGCACTGGATAGCTGGATGGCTGTGAGTGTTCATAGAACCAAAGCCCTCGTTTAGGGATGTTTATTTAGGGCATTCTACATTCTCTCAAAATGAACGCACCCCAGAAACGAAATTGATTGATTCATTTACTTTCTGTAGAGGTCTTTGGGTAGTCTCCCTATCCATGCATGTCTATGTATGTACGTCTGCATGTATATTTCTATGCATGTATGTCTAGGTATGTATCTATGTATAGTATGTAATTATATATATATATATGTCCAACGGTACTAGTACTCCATTCGCTGAGGGTTGTGTGACCCTGTGCACATCCAGTGGTTCACAGCCTTCTTCAGAAGCTCCGATGTTGCAAATGCGAAACACTACTCTGCTCTGGGGGGGCTCGACAGGGTCAGACAATGTCAAACATAACACTACATGTTATAGTTGCCTTCAAGTAGACAAGATTCAATTGGACGCAGGATACACGTAATTAGAAAAGATCAGAAAGGATGCCATTAGGATTATATATCACATCTTCGTTGAGAATGAGAACCGCATGACCGAATTCTTCTGCATACGGGATCGCACACCGAGAAAAATCCTTCAAAACCCGGTCAAGGTTTCTACACCGCCCTTGGGGTGCATAGAATATCATATAGGTTTGATTGTTTCTAGTCCCAAGCAAATTTAGGCAAAGGATGGCTGCTACATCTTCACACTGCAAAACCAACAAACACACAAGGTACGGAATCGGCGGTCAAAAGTACGACGCTTTTGCTTCGTACTTTTCATATTTAGCTGGCGTTTGTAAGCCTGCCACAAGCAAACAAAGGCGCGTACGGTACAAGCTTTACCACCTCCAATCTCGGCTCATCACGTTCTTGGCTCTCGCCCGGTCCCCCGTGATCTCACCGCTTTCACAGCGAACTGGGAGGCCACTTCTTCCCTCTGATGGGGAAGATCCAATGACACTGAAAGAGTCTGTACCGATGCTTCCGCTCAGTCCCTGCGAATTCAGACGTTTCCAAACCGAAGTCGCAGGTGTTTTCAGAGTCCGTGTCCCCGCGAACTGTGCGATCATGTGGGCTGCATGATTATGGGCTGACCATGACTGACCCATGGTGTGTGGCAACGCTCGGGTATGCCACCAACTGCAATTCAAAAATCACCAAACGCTTCAAATCTTCAAATCTGGGACCGGCACTACAGCTGGCTGCCACAAGCAATGAACAACATTGAACGTCCCTTTGGATTCTGTGGTCGACATGCTTTGTCTGCGTGGCCCACCAGCTGACCGTGGCTTGTAGCATCCCATCATTGTGTACCAGATGCATTCCATCATCTCTGAGTTTCGGCGTAGTTCACCACAACCTGAGGGTTTTCGTTCGGAACGCGCATCGAAACGCGTGAAAGGGTTTCCTTCTGTCGCTCCGTGACGTAAGCGAGAACGACGCGTGACGCTCGAAGCAGGTGGTGACCACGCGGTACGGGATACGCGTGACGCTCGAATGGTGAGACTGTTGACCACCGTTACACCGTAGACCACCGCGTGTGCATTGGTGTGAAGCAGACCTGTGGAGGCCATCACTCTAAGGTTGGAGGCCATCGCTATTAGGGTCAGGCACTTCCCTCCACGTATGGCTTCGCAGGCCTCAGGATCAAATTATCTTCCAGTTTCCAGTGAGATTTCACATACTGGTGCAAGCTTCCTTGTGATGAACTCGTCAGGAAATGGCCCGCTTATGATCAAAGGGGTGCAACAGTACAAAGGTGCTGTGATTTCCAAAAATATAAAAAGAATATGTATATATGTATATATATATACTCCATAATGTCAGCCAACAAAATGCAATCCTTGACCTTGGATGCACAAGATCAATGCGATCGAGAAGAGTATGCGATTACATCTGCAATTTCATCTGGTTTGTATTATATACATCTGGTTTGTGAGGCAATCAAGAGAAAGGACCAAACGAAACTACAAACGAAGACTTGCTCACAAGCTGGAAGCTGGTGGTCTAGATATATATTATATATATAATATATATATATATATTTATGATATCATATAATATCATATAATAACTCTATGACTATGTCCGGACACTTCAATGCAATGTATGGAGATCGACATAATCCAGGAAACAGTTGTCCCTTCGCTTATGAACTTGATAAAAAACGAGGAATCTTGCTTTGGACTAAAGCTGTCACAAACTCATCCTTTTTTGACATATAAAGTTTTCAAGCAAACATCAAGCAATATGAGCCAAGGTCCTGCACTACTCATGTTGTGTTGGACTTCAAGGACGCTCTTCTTTACTCTGCTTGCCAAGAGACTCCACTCTCACTTTACTCATTGTGATTCTGTTGACTAGGCATACACCCTCGCAGACTGACATAGAACCTGAACATAGACCATGGGAAGAACATTTTCCTCTACAAGACCAGTGTCTTTGGGTTCTATGTTAGTCTGCGCGCGGGTGTATCTTATGGTGGACTGCTTACGGAAGTTGAACGAAGAAAACTGCTTTGCCACCAAGGACGGACAACAGCAAACCAAGGACATCCAAGGACCATGTCCTTTGTGGATACGGAGCGCATGTTGGATGATTAGTGCCAAGTTACGCAGCCGCAATGACTTCACTGGCGACGTGAAGTTGTTGCAATGACTCCAGAATATGGTGCCCCATATAGGAACATGCTGCTTAAGAGACTTAAGAGACATGGGCTTTACAAACTTCATGTGACGCACAGTGTGGGTGAAGTGGTCTTGTCCTTTGCATTGCTTCGCGATCTGGTGCCACCCGAAACTGGTTCCACAATCGATTCGTCTGGGGTGGTGTATCTACCGCAGCAAACGCTCTGTGAGTGTTCTGCGCTGCAACCCTGTTGCCTCCTCTATGAATGGCTGAGGCACCTCGAGATTGATCTGGAAACAAGTGTGAAGGTCAAAGCCGCTGAGTAGTAGATCATCTTCTGGACATCAAAACCATTGATGCGGACACCTTTCCTGGGGCGATCTCATGTGTACTCTCATTTGTCATAACTGTTGAGTCTGGTGAAACTCAAACTGCCAAATGACTTACTTTGTAATGAATTAACATGCAGGCATTTCACGAACCTTTTTTCAACTCCCAAATGACAGGTGTACTCTATGCGGTTCAAACATTTGTTCAACTCATAAAGGTCCCAAACTCCACAGGTCCTCACGTTCACAGCTCTGACGGTCTCTGCTATTGGAACCTTTCAAGACCTCTTGAATCATTCCTCTCTGATTCGCCCCTCTCCCACAGCTATCCACAGGTCACATGAGATCACTCACCATGAACAGCGAATGGGCCAAGCCGCATGAAAAAGCCCGCTTGACTTTGGTTGATGTACTGAACAAGGTACTGCCTGAGACGGAGCCGGTGTCCAGAGTCGCCGAAAGTGGGCTGGGTAGACCCGGGGTAGACATCATGGCAGCAGATTCGGTTCATCACAAGGAGAATCGGTTCAAACCTGCTTGAACTGAATAGCTTGACTGTTCAGACCAGTCCCCCAGTTGTCAGGGTCTATCCAACATCCTGGGAAGACGTCGGAAGCCGGAAAACCATAGGGACTCTATGGGACTGTAATAAGTCAAAACATGTCACGACCAAACAAAAAGCATGAAGGCACTTCCGCAATGTACAGGAGCATGGTTGGAGGCCATCGCTAGTAGGTTGGAGGCAAACACTACTAGGTTCGAGGCCATCGCTACTAGGTTGGAGGCCATCGCAATTTGGTTGGAGGCCATCGCTAGTAGGTTGGAGGCAAACACTACTAGGCTCGAGGCCATCGCAATTAGGTTGGAGGCCATCGCAATTAGGTTGGAGGCCATCGCTAGTGGGTTGGAGGCCATTTTTAAGTTTGAGGCCATTCCTACTAGGTTGAAGGCCATCGCTAGTAGGTTGGAGGCTATCGCTATTAGGTTGAAGGCCATCGCTACTAGGTTGGAGGCCATCACTACTAGGTTGGAGGCCATTTCTATTAAGTTTGACGCCATCGCTACTAGGTTGGAGGCAATTTCTATTAAGTGTGGAGGTCATCGCTACTAGGTTGGAGGCAATTTCTATTAAGTTTGAGGGCATCGCTACTAGGTTGGAGGCCATCGCCACTAGGTTGGAGGTAAACACTACTAGTTTGGAGGCCATCACTATACTAGGTTGGAGGCCATCGCAATTAGGTTGGAGGCCATCGCTATTAGGTTGGAGGCCATCGCTAGTAGGTTGGAGGCTATTGCTCTTAGATTGGAGGCCATCGCTATTAGGTTGAAGGCCATCGCTACTAGGTTGGAGGCAATTTCTATTAAGTTTGAGGCCATCGCTACTAGGTTGGAGGCCATCGCTAGTAGGTTGGAGGTAAACACTACTAGTTTGGAGGCCATCCCTACTAGGTTGGAGGCCATCGCAATTAGGTTGGAGGCCATCCCTACTAGGTTGAAGGCCATCGCTAGTAGGTTGGAGGCGATCGCTCTTAGATTGGAGGCCATCGCTACTAGGTCGGAGGCCATTTCTACTAAGTCTGAGGCCATCGCTACTAGGTCGAAGGCCATCGCTAGTTAGTAGGTTGGAGGCCATCCCTACTAGGTTGAAGGCCATCGCTAGTAGGTTGGAGGCGATCGCTCTTAGGTTGAAGGCCATCGCTATTGGGTTGAAGGCCATTTCTATTAAGTTTGAGGCCATCTACTAGGTTGAAGGCCATCGCTAGTAGGTTGGAGGCGATCACTCATGGGTTGAAGGCCATCGCTACTAGGTTGAAGGCCATCGCTAGTAGGTTGGAGGCTATCGCTCTTAGGTTGGAGGCCATTGCTACTAGGTTATTTCCATTAAGTTTGAGGCCATCGCTACTAGGTAGGAGGCCATCGTTTCCCAACAAAGTCCCTGACAGAGTTCGCTGAGCCCAGCGGTGACACTTGACCTTGTGCAATCCATTTTATTTTGACATGACTGACACAATGCCGAGAAGAGATTTGCCAGGAACCTGATGGAAGTGATGCCTTAGGAATGTTTTGCAGAATGACTTTCAAAGTAGAATCAATATGTCAAGACTTGACATTTCTGATGGACATAGTTTTCTTCATATGAAGCCGCATCCAGTTGGCTCGATGTTGTCCTCTCTTCCCTCCTGATCGTGCTCATGACCACCTGTGATGTTGATTTTCCTCCAGAAAAGCGGCTCTGAGTGCTTGCAACAGAGTGTAAGCGCTCAAAGGCAGTTTTACCAACATTGATTGGTCGTTGGTTTGTCTTCAGTGTCCATGCCAAGTAGTTTCCCGAACTGGGAAGTTGGAACTTTCATGAACTTTCCCTCCAATCTGAACTGGTAGAAGACATGTGAAGAAATCATGTTTGTGCTCCCGTAGGCCGTAGGTGGCGATGGACACGCTGATGTTGGAAGACTTGTGATTGATTTGAATGTGTGGTGTCGTAGCCACAGAATTGGTCTTGAAATTGGAATTGATTGCAACCTGAATACCTTGTATTTTGAACCTCCATGAAACGGTTGGTTCATAATCTTAAGATGTTCTTTCAACACGTAACATCGAATGGGTGTTACATCCCAATACAAAGTGAGTGTTGCCAAATTGACACTGTTCATCACCTAGTGACATGTGAAATAAAGAGAGGTGTGCAACCTCTGAATGACGGGACCCCATTATATATGAAGGTCTTATTGTGTAAATGAGTCTTAATGTGTACATATACAATGATAGAACTGATCTTCAGATGGTCCACTTAATCTTCGGGGATCCCAAAACAAAACATTATCATGCTATGGCAATGCTATGGTACTAATAATTAGCTCTTCTTCTTTCACGGGAGCTACAGCAACAAAAACAACCACAACCACAACCACACACCACTCTCCTTCCAAGATGCCGTTCCGTATCCATGGATGACGTCGCGGTGTCTTCATCGGTCTGAAGTCGGTTCCGGGCGGGCGAGACCTCTTACCCGATGTGTTCCCGTGGACGCCCTAAACCGAACCGGCCAGACCTCTGAGATCGGTCGGTCCAATCGATCCAAATAGCTATAGTTGACACAGTGAATCGAACTTGTAGCAGTGTATTGATTTTGTTGAAGAGTGCAGGTACCTTTGACCTTTGCGGTTGTTGAAAAGCCGCATAAACAAATTCAACTTGGGCTCAAACGCTAGTGGTCCTGCAAGTGTCTATGATTTTCTATTATTGTTATTACAAGCACCTAAACGTGTCCCAAAAAAAACTTCAGACCGTACTGGCATGTCTTTTTCCACCCACCTTGGGCAGGACTGCCAACTTGTTCCTAGTAGCGTCCTTGCTCCTAGTAGCGATGCCAGGAGCCCCGAACGTAGCGTCCTTGCTCCTAGTGCCATGTCTTTGGCATCCAACTGTGCCGTTCCACGGTCTTCGACCAGATTTGGGGAGCTCAATGGGATTGAGCGGGCGATGAATAAACGTCTTCGACCTCTCTTCGGTCTTCCGTTGAAGATGTATCCATTCACTACAATAATATGTCAATTGATGTCAATTGGTGTTTATCTTCATAATTATCTCCCTGACATGAGAGCCAGAGACAGAGAGATCTGGTCATCCCAAAAACACGTCTCTCTCCTTGGTTCTCGCACCTGGAGTTGCCAGGAGTTCACCAAAGGGCCCACCCGGCTGGCTTTCTCTGTGACGCTGGCGGCTCGCAACATGGCGTAAATGAAATAGAAGGTCGGAGGGTAGAGCCATCCAAGCCATAAACAGATCTGTGCACCATCCTGCAAAAATCGGAAAACTGGCTTCAACAAAGCACTTTATACTCACAGGAGGCGGGCAACATGAGAGGAATTGTGCTAGATCCTGCACGTGGATGGGGAGAGTTGGATAAGAGCTGAGGACTTCGGGCTAGAACGGTCGGGGAAAGTGCCACGGCAATGCGCGGTTTAGTCATGAGTCCCCAACAGATTCAACGACTATAATCATACAGCGGCACACGACAGCATTTCCCACAGCGAGAAACATCAACGAATCAGGCCAGCAACATGGGGCTAGTCCCACATGCTTGTCTTTGTCGGGGAGAGTAGATGAACTTTGCTTGGGCGGCAGTCGGTTGACATGATGACAAACCATCACTGACCATCACATGTGATCATGATTTCTGGACATGTGTCGTGATCCGGCCCCGTCAGTCTGGGCACTGCGAGGTTGTGACTCAACGGTACAGCCACAAGGTTTTAGGACGGGCACAAGGGACTCTAAGGTGAAGGTTTGAGACTTGAATAGAGAGACCAAACCAATGGGTTATTTGAGTCGATTTGTCCTTTATCATCCTCTGTTCAATATGTGTAATCTTTCTTCAGCGGCCTTTGAGGGTCTCCTGGTCTCCCGAAAATTTGAGACTTAACGCAGGACATCAAGGTTGAGACGCCCCCAAAAGTCCCCTGATGAGGCACCAAGAGCTATATAGCACATGGACTCAGAGTTCAGGTAGCAGCCTGTAGTACATAGATGTATATATATAGAGCAAAAGTTGAAAGACTAGCTGTCCATCGCAATGGAACCATCCAAACCAAAGGGTTTCCCGCATACTTGCACTCCAACCCCCTTCAAAAGCCACCGGTCGAACCACCAGCCCTTCTTACCCTTCTTACATCTCCTGCAGGGAGCTGGGATCTCGAAGGGTCTGCTCCGCCAGCAATAGCAAGGAAGTCAAGCAAGAGGCTGCTGTAAGAAAGAAGGACGCGCTCAATTGATTCGAGACTTGCCTCGCGTCCATCGTCACAAAACACAGTGCTTTTGAGTCGACAGCCCACATCTGCCGCTTTGAGGCGTTGAGTGATCCGCCCTGATTGGAGAACTGTGGCTTGCACAAACCGCACCCATATGTCCAAATGAAACCCAGGGGATGCTGGAGTTCCCTGCCGTCTGTGGACCTTGTGCATTGTGGATCTTGTGGTCTGCCTTTCCCCCTGCTGACTGACATGGACCCTGAGAGTTGACCCGTGGTTTCGACCATGTTCTTCATATCAACCCCTGTTCATCTGCTTGTTGGGGTTCCATCGTATTGTCTCTTCATACCAACCCCTGTTCTTCCTATTCCATCTTCTCCGGATCCCAACTTTGGGTCCGCAGAGGCGGAGCGAACTGCCATGACCAGCGGCCGTAGGTTCGCTTGGACCATGTTCCACTCCTCAATCGCCTCCGTCCGTCGTCCACACCGGTGGAACCCCACGAGTCCAACCAACGGTGGTTGCAGCGACGACCACTCGGGAAGCCGGTGTGGACGACGTGGGACACTGGAAGGAATCATGAAAATTCCAAGTGGCGAATCATTCGTCTCATTCATAAATGAACCATGAAATAGCGCGACTTGCGAATCTCTCCAAGCCACAGCTCATGTTGAGCAGTGGAGCAAAGAAATAAATACAATGAACACTGCCATTTCCATCGGACACATGATTGGTCATAGCGGTCCCGACCCACCAGACCCGCGTCCTCGACTCGAAAAAGTGGATGGTGGATGGCAGCCATGTTCCGACTACCAAACAGGTGGTGAACTCCAATTCCATGATTTCAGGGAGCGTAGTGGGTTTCTGATACCTGGAGAAGACCCTACTGAAGCAAGTCATGAAGAAATCTATATATATATATAGTATATATATATATACTTGCTGCTCGTTCACTGATGCATTGGTCGAAGAAACAAACATCCTGAGCGTCCCGATGTCCAAATGATTGAATCATCCACAAAGCTCTCATGCTGATGAATTTCAAACATTTGGGGCTGAACATGGCCCTCACACGAATTCATCACAACACATTCTACTTTCTACTGGCGACTCTTAATGACCACTTCTGCCACAAAGTTCTGAACCAATATCTTGCCTGCCGACACCTGGCACCGATCTTCTTATATAACCCTCGTTTAAGGTCCTTCAGGATCTCTCGGTTGGTAAATCAATCAGGGAAGACGCTGGAAAACAGCTTCTAAACTCACACGCACAGACCTCTCTCCGGGCCTGCTCAATATCCTTCTGCTTGAAAAAGTTGAAGCAAAAGCTGTCAATGGACAACTCCAGGCCACTACAAATGTGTAGCCTTGCATGCAAAGGGCGACTCAATTTCCATTTGGGGAGCTCAACATGGCAAAAAGCAGCTGGTCATGAGGCAACTCAAAAACGTGATTAAATGGCAATTAAATGGTCGAAAGGCCATGAGATGGTCCAAAAGGCCATGAGATAGTCAAAATCAACCCATGAAACACTGGTTTGATAGGGGGATTCAAAAGCCCAACATGTGACGATAAATGACGATAAGAAGTTTCAACCAGCCTCTGTCAACATGCACAGGCAGGAGTATGGAAGTATGATCATCATAGGCACGATACTATGCAAGGCCGAAATGGAAGATTGCCTTGTAATGTGCAGCTTGGGTTACATTGTGTAGTCTCGTCGATGGATGTCTCTTTGGGTCAAGTAAGGCATTGTAATTACTACTTTTAGTGCTGTCTTGCCACTCTATATAACTTCAAAAGTGTAAACGTTCAAAGCCAGGAATTGCAAAGTCCAAGCACAAACAAGCAGGTACAATGATGTACAAAGTATACACACAAGCTGGTTTTCCTTAATTACACCTCCCATGACCTGATTGAAATAGTGCAAGCATGGAGGACACACAGTGATTTTTCAGATGTGTGGATTTGTATACACCCGCTTGAAGCACCTGTAGTAATGTTCACATCACAATAGGAAAACCCGAGTCAATCATAAACCAACAAATATCCTAGCTACCGAAGCCATGCAATCAAAACCTACTGTTTAAAAAACACATTGTCAGTGAACTATGAACCCCTTCCTTTTTGCAAAAAAAATACGTATAAACTCAATTCTGGCAATTTGAATTACATATATATATATACTGTTAATACAATTGTAATACTTGACTTTCTGTTCTGCTCTACAATAACCGGTTGCTTTCGAGTTGATGTGGGGTAATTAGTAGGCATCAATAACAACTTGACTTACTCCTCTACGACAATAAACCCACTTTAAACATCTTTAGAAAAAAATAGTTGAATGACTAATGAAGCTAAACACTAACTAACCAGTTCGGTAAAATCAAAATTTAAACCTAGCTCAAAGCAATCAAATTCTCTATAAAATCAATCTGAACAAAAAGGACTTTCTCCTGTACAATAATGAACTTCCTTCTGAACTATTTGAATAAAGAACCGAACTTTCTCCTGTAACAATAAACAGGACCTCTTGCCAAATTAGTTATTTATATATATTATAATTAGTTGTTGATTTACTTTTAATTCCGGTCAACTTAGAACAATAATCAAAAGCTGTCGTAATTCTAAGGCTGAGGTGCATTATTGCGAGTAGTTTATTGGTACGACGAACAGTTTTTTTTGCCGCATAGTTTTTTCTTCAGTAGGGGGGAGGTTTATTATCGCGATGTGAACATCAGCGGACAAACGTGACATGTGATAGCATCGTCATGTCAAACAAACCTTGAAACATCTTGAACCATATTGTCATAGAGTCATATTGCAAATGCTGGATTTTGATCACACGTTCTGGATCTTGCGACGACTTAGCGAACGTGTAGTCCCACAAAGTGTCAAACCAAAAACTCACGTTTCTTGCTTTATATTTGCTGAGCTGCACAGCACCGCTGAGAAACTCATAACATATATACAGTAATATATAAATATCAACAATGGGTAAATAATGGTACATATATTTGTGATTATTTGTGTATTGTTGTACTTACTCTATTCAACATGAGGGTCTTTGTGGTTCAACATACACCCTTGTCTCTTTGTGTGTTTTGTTCATTGGGATTGATTTCGGACACTTTTTGGGGTGTAAATGTATTGGCCTTCGTTGGCATTGCTAGAATAATGTTGTTACAGCGATGCTGCCTGCGGACAAATACATGCACCAGCAGGTGACTAAGAAAAGACACGTGTGGGATGCCGTGATCCCGCCTAGAAAGTGGGTTGTTTTCACAAAGCAGGATCGCATAGAGGCACAGGGCTGAGGCATTTTGTTTGCATTGTTAAATGTTTATAGTTCCATCAGTTCCAATGAAGTGAGTGATACCTCGTTCGCACACTTGTTGGCCTCCCGTTTTCATGCATGTTTTGAACTTTGAACCATCGCACAAAATTGCACGTTCTGAAACACCGGGTTCTGGCGGGTTGTTTATTTTATATAAGATATGTCAAGACTCTATCTTGATTTCGTCACCAACTCCGATCCAAGAAACTGACAATAGGCCACAGCTGCTACCCGGAAGCCAATGCATAGGAAGAGAATATCCGTCCTTGTCACCGGTATCGCCGAGCAAGCCCCAACCATTGTGGGTTTAGGAAGGTGGAGAGCCTTAAACTCCAGTTCCTGGCTCTTGGAAGAAAACGATTGTTCCATTGTCGTTGAATTTGGACTGCGGAGAGACAAGAACAATTCATCATGACCTTCCAACAAAGGGACACAAGATGACACAAGCAAAACCTTAGTGATCTTAATCTGCCGTCTTCTATCCCGAGTGAAAAGAAAGAAACCTCAGTTCGCGTCGCTGTTCTACCTCGGAGTGGCCCATTCGCACGTCCTTCGAATGGCCCAGGTGGACCCCGAACGACCGGTCGGGTCGCACCGAGACCACGTGGACGGAAAGCGCCGTCGGGACGGAAGGCGGTTGGCCCGGAGGCCCCGGCCGATGCAGCGAACATGAAGTCCTCGAAATCCCGGTTCTGTCCTTTGAAGTCTGTCAGTCATCCAAACCTTCATGCAGGAAGTGCTCAACAAACCAGAACATGGAGGATGGAAAATTTACAAGCGCCCTGGGTTGTTGGAAGAAGATGTCTCCAAACAATGATTACCAAACTTGCAGGGAGTGTCCACTTTCGATGTCCTTTTCAACTCCAGCGACAGCAGTCCATTTCTTCCGTCCATGTGCCGCAAAGGTGCAGGATCTCATAGGGCGTTCCATGGATGACACTGGAGTGTAGTTCAGATGGATAGTAGATGGAGTAAAGGACAAAACATGTGACCTAAGCCGAGGAAGGTTGTAAAGGTCGTGCCCCTCACGCTCGAATGCTCATCTCAACCAGATAGCACTCATAAAATTAGTTGCCTTTCCAAACCGGCACAAACTTTCCTGGTGTTTTTCAGGTTGATCGTGTGGTTGGGCATGTCTGGACTGGTGAGTGGGCTCCTGGTCACCCTGGCTGGTGTGCAAAATCTAACGACATGGCTGGTTTGACTTGCACTGACCCTGTTCCTTTCTCAAACAACAGAAGCCACGACCGGGTAAGAACACGTGCAAGTGTGTAATTAAGTGTACAGTGTATATATATGATTATATATATATATATAATAGCAAAGGACAATTACCAAAAAAGTGCTGCCGCCCACATTCTATTTAGAACAGGCAGTGCTTGGCTGGTGAGGTAATCAACTGTTACCGGTATCAATCAGTGTTGTTTTGTGTGTCCTTTCTTCGGATTTCAGACCGCTCAAGTACCTGAAACCCGACCTATGTTGCAGCTCTCGCAAGCACCTCAGTGGATACATGGTTTCCATGGCTGTACCAGTGTGCACAAACAGCCCTGCAGTTCTCAAACGCTACAGGAGGCCTGAGCAACTCATAAACATTTGACCTCTCTTCTCAGCAAGTAAGGTACACGGCGCCCTGCGAAATGGTCGAACACCCAAATTGACAAAAGCAACAAGCATCAAGGTGCCATGAAGAGAAACACCATTGCCACTTCTATTAGGCGCTTCCTCGAAGAAACTTTCCAATCCTGACGAACGTCAGCTACAATCAATCTCATGCTCATGCATGCTGAGAATAGGAGGAGGAATGAAGTAGTAGTCGTCGTCGTCGTCGTCGTCGTCCTCGTCGTCGTCGTCGTAGTAGTAGTAGTAGGTAGTAGTAGGTAGTAGTAGGTAGTACTAGTAGTAAGTAGTAGTAAGTAGTAGTAAGTAGTAGTAAGTAGTAGT
>CAXAMN010006668.1:1600550-1615339 GCA_963970005.1 Durusdinium trenchii | reverse complement strand
CTCTTGTAGGACACTCTTGTCGGACATTCTTGTGGGACACTCTTGCAAAACACTGTTGCGGGACACTCTTGTTCGTCACTCTTGTGCGACACTCTTGTAGGACACTCTTGTCCAGACACTCTCACTCTTGTCGGACACACTTGTGGGACTATGACACTCTTGTGGGACACTGTTGTGGGGGATATACTAAACTAAAGTCTCCAAAAGTCAACCGTCAACGAGCATTTCGCACGACTTCCTCAAAAAAACTCACACGTCGAGTCTGCAAAACGAGCGTTTCGTACTAGACTTCCTCCAAAAGTCACGCGTCCAGTCTCCAAAGCAAGCGTTTCGCACGAGATTTCCTCCAGAAGTCACATCTCAATTCCTCCAAAACAAGCATTTCGTGCAAGACTTCCTCCAAAAGTCAAGCGGGAACCCCCATCGGAGCACACACATCAAGCAGCCCTGCCAAGCAGTTTCGCAATTCCAGCCCCTCCAAGCAACGCCCGCTCACATGTCAATCCCAATGTCACAGCGACATTCACCTCCACCACAACTCGCAACCTCACGATGCCCTGCGCCTGCCACAAAATTTTCCGTATCCACACGTCTAACGCGCACAAAGTACTGCGCCTGCCACGAAATGTCACCTCCATCACACCTCGCAACCTCACGATCCCCTGCGCTTGCCACGAAGATCGCACTTCCATACCTCAAAGCCCGCACAAAGTACTGCGCCTGCCACGAAAAGTGACAATATCATATCATGTGAGCAATTTGCGCCACACCACACATTTGGAATGATTTCGACCCGTCCTGAGGACAATCCCATCCACCAAAATCGTCATAGTCATTTCAGCTGAGACCTGTCACGAGAACCGAGCTTCGGCGCAACACCCTGAAACGCATTGAAACTCAAATCCCAATGTAACAGCCACATCCAACACCCCAAAAGCACCACTCTCCAAACGCCAGCCCCAATGTGACTGTGCAGAAAACTGCCGATCTCACAAAACGCTGCGCCTGCGAAGTGAACTCCGCACTTCAACATCTTACGCTTCCACACATTTCCTCGCTATTTCACACGAATCTGACACATCACGCTTCCATGCCAAACCCTCTCCAGAACCTTCCCCCAATGGACAGCGGCCCTAGCGTCCTCCTGCGAACGGCGGCGGACGGTTGCAAACGGTTGCAGACGGTTGCGGACGGTTGACAACGGTTTCGAACGCTGAGACAACGGGTCGCGAACGAGGCTCTACCCCCAGACCCCCAAAGTTAAACGAGAACCCTTCGCTACGCATTCGGGAAAAAACACACATTAAAAGACCATAAAACACTGCTGTTTCACTCAACAATGACAACTTCCAATATGTTTCAGTCCTCGGAACCGTCTCTTCTAGTCTAGTGGTCCTGTTCAAATTCTGAGAACTTTTGGAGAGCTTGTTGAATAACCTGCGAATACCCAGGGTGGATTTGGCTAGAAACCACCCCCTCCTCCAACGATCTCCTGGTGGGATTGGCACATTGGAGCCAAATGTAATTACCTCTAATTACAGGATGCCAATCCATGTCCATCCCAATCCAATCACAAGCAGAATTTCCACAGTAAATATCACAGACTTGTAGCGCAAGACTGTGAAAGGGCCAAGCAATTGTGTATCAGTTGCAGGATCCAAACCACCTCTTCCGGAGAAGCAAAATCGAAAAGACTCGTCCGAGTCGAACCAGAACCCCCCCTGTGTCACCAAATTTGCGGTGCCCAGCAGCCATGGACCTCCGCCGCACGTTTAATTGAGACGAATCGATCTTTACAGCAGCAGCGTCAATCCTCAGCGTCGGGGCGTAATTCGCAGCAGCTGTTGCAATCGACGCGAGGATGGAGGATGGAGAACTGATGGGAATGAAGCCCTTCGATATCTTTCGATCACCGATCAATTGCCTTTCAGCACAAAGGACACTGAGTTTTGTTCTAGGTTACATTGCGTTGAACAAAACAAGTTGATACAAGTTGTCTTTGGGGCTTGTGAGCAGATCGATCTCTCTCAAGCCAAAAATGGCACCTATCTCTCACGCCAAATATCAAGTCTCCAAGGAATGGCAAGGCACCACATGTGTCTCCAAACCGCGCTAAAGTGAAGGCCCTACAATGGCGTGGTAAATCGATGGTAGGTCAGATGCACAAACCACCCTCTGCGAAGTCACTGGAGTGCCAACAACGTCATAACTCCAAGTGACTTGCACGGCCAGGCCCCTCCATGCTGCGCACTGCACCAAAATGAAAAACAACTATTGCAGTGTCAAGGTGTCAAGGTATCATTGACAGTAGGTCCCCTCTTTGAACTGGATAGTCTTTTGGGATCTTTTAGGCACTACTGCCGTTCAAACTTGATGATGCTGTATACTCGCTAATTACTGCCATTCGAGTTTTTTGCAGTCTTTTTCAGAAAAAGGAAAACACACATAAAGAGTGGGTCCTCCATGTAGCTCAGTGCCACAGTGACTCAGTCCTCGCACATCCCCCTCGCCAAGGAGCGTAGTTGCTCGTAAATGCTGGGGCGAAGCCTGTGGTTGCTCGATCTCCTTCATCTGCATGGGTGGGCATTCTGCGGTATGTTTTTCTGCGACATGTTATACAGCCAGGCAGCCTAGGCCTAGGGTTTAGACTCTACCGTGCGGGCTTTGATGTAGACTCTACATGCGCACTCATACAAACTACCACTCAAGTAAGTGCTAAGTGGTATATTCATTCTCTGTTGCCCCTTCTTCCCTTTCCCTTTCGCGTTTTTCACAAAGAAACCGATCGCCACGACTGCCAAACTCGCATCCTCCTCTTGGAGTCTCGGGGTGCTCGGTTTGGATCTCGAGACAGGTTGGCTGGAGCCAACGCCTTGAGACCCAGTGCCCTTCCGATCCTTCCGTCGATTCCTGAGCGCTAGTCGGGCAGAAGTCAGTCGGTCACGGGTAGCTTTAGATCGGAAAGCGGTTGGCCAAAAGTGAGAGATCAATGAAGTGCTGCAAAACAAGGAACCCCATAGCGCTCAAAGCAAACTCAAACCTGTGAACAACTGCAAGAACAAGGCCGGATCTAACACATATATATATATATATATATAATTATGCACAGTATACATGTGTTGTTACTTGGTAACCCCCGAAAACCCACACATTTCAGGAATCTATCGGTATTTGCGGGCCTTTGTCAGATGTTTGAGGAGTTGCCAGGGCACCCTCAATTGTTTATTTGTGTGTTAATTCTTTCTTTGGGAATGTTCAACTGGTGGAAGGGAGTAAAGCATGTCATATATTAGCATATTGTATGTAGTTGTATATTTATATGTATATGTATATATTTACTATATATATATATATAGTTATGATATTGTGACACATCTAATATTTAAGCCAGTATTATATGAGAAAGACTTGAGCGCTGATCAATTCGAGAACATTGAAGCATATGCAGTGATTCTACACATATATTATAAGGTTCTTTAAATGCTGCATATTCTCCGATTCTTCTGGGTGTCTGTTGGGTGTGGGATCAGTGTTTGTCTGAAAGAACCACCGTAACCAAAATCTCCGAGATGACTGCGAAGAGTGTTCATCTTCGGCCAAAAAAAAGGAGGTGAATGCATGTAAGTGCTACTAACTGGCTAAGAAATGATAGAAATGCTACTAACAGTACTTCCTTGAAACCCTTGGACCCTGGGTTGGCTTGGGGTCTCAAACTGCTTAGATCGAGTTTGGAGGTCTGAAACTTGAGATATCAACTTGTCAGGTTTTTCCCCTTGACCCAAAGAGGTTTCTGAACCCTCAATGCTTAGATTCTGGATTAGAAAAGGCAAACCTTCTCAGCAACCAGCATACCTTTGAGTAACCCTTAGAGTATAGCTGGTTTGGTGACGTCTCCTTCCACCAGCAACTCTCACCTTCAACAGCTTCACCTCTGTCTGGGCCGCTCGAAACAACTGTCCCGCCTCCAAATGATTTTCGCGGTCTGGGCTTCGATCTCTTCGGTGATGCCATGCAAGCCTCGGATTTGGTCCAGAAACTGGGAAAAACACAGACTCTTCAACCCAGAAGCAGGATTCAGCCATTTTTCCCTTGTGTTCTGGCCGGGCTGGAGCTTTCGCCTTTTTCAAGCGCCTAGAAATCACCGGACGCTGCTGTCAACCAAGACGCCATGGCTCATGGCAATGATGCTGTCCCTGTCGATCCGATGGGAGCTCGAGAAAGGCCCAGGCGCCAAGTGCCGGGTGCCGAGGGAGGGAGATGGGTTCATCGCAACTATATAAAAGGGAGGGAGGGATGGATTCTGAACTATATAAATGGGGCTGTTTGGGTTCGGGAAGCACAGCTGGGTGTCGGTGTGGCATGGGAAGTCAAGAATGTTGAGGAATGGCTGGTTGGTCAATCAGTCAAGGTCCAAGCATGGACTGCGAGCTATGAGGTCATGGCCCCTCTTTGTGTGGTGTTGATCAAATCGCAGTCAGCGATGTTGGAACCAAACGTGTTGAAGAGAAATGCACGTTCATATGCCATATGCATATCACATATATATACCTAGAACCTGAATGACCTCTATTTTGGATCACCAACCACCCAAAATAAGGTATTTTCCTTTCAAAACGGAGGTCAAATGGGCTCTAGGTATATATACATTTATTCAAAAGGAGTTTGCCTACATGCACAAGAACTGATTGGGCCCTGCCCTTGCCTAGCAAATGGCATAAACATGCAGAAAACCATACAAGATTCTAACAATTCAATATATTGTTCATCTTGTTGCATAGTTCCTTCTTATATAATATAGTATAGTCTGCTTTGTTGATAGCCCCTTGTTCTGGTATTTACCTGTGACGTTGGCTTGTCGAAAAAAGTTCACATGCCTAAGTCGTCACCACTGACCACGTCGAAACTCGAAAGGTCAAACATCAGACGTTACAATGTGGGTGTGTCTTTTCCAATGGAGTCGGCTTTTGATTTTCCCAGAGGTCGAACTGGGGGGGTCGAGCTGGGAGGTCTAATATATACACACCCACGTCCAGAATTGTTCAGTTCCAACTCATGTTTCTCCAGGTGAGGAAATCTCCTGCAGGTCCTTCTTCTTCTCCTAGAGACCAGCAATGTTCCATGCACATCTTTTCTGATCGCTCCATATTAGTCACTGAATGTCACTAGTCTTCCTCAAGAGGCCAAATGGCATATTTGGGTTTGGGCATGTTTGGGCAAACTTCTTCATATATTGTAATTGTAACTATTTGTTCGTATCTTCTGGACCATTCAACCGATTCTCACAAGTCAACCAACATGCTATGTCCAAAGATGAAGGATGTGATTAAACCATCTTAAACACTTTTAGATTCTTAAACCCTTCCCGGAGCTCTGAATCGTTTCCCTCTTTCCCACCGACTGCCTTTTACCCCATCCGTCACCCGTCTCGGGTCTCGGGAGTCCGCCTGGGGCTCTTCCCAAAGTCACTCGGGCGACTCGAGCGTTCACTGCAGCGATCACTGGAACGCGCCCCTTCGCGCGGCGCGAGCACCGCCTCAGCGTTCGAAGGTTCGGACGGTCTCTGAAAGGTGACGTAGACAAGCGCGTCCTGCGCTTCCGAAGAAGGGTGAGCTTTTTTTGGCGTCCAGTTACTAGAAGCTCACTTAGCCTAGTAGCCTCCTCCCTCATCAATTAAGTATATAGCCGCTACTGAATTAAGTCATCTCACGTCCAAGCAGCTGGCTCGCTGAAACGGTGCACCACGGCACTGCGGGGGCTGGAATATTGAGGCTCGCTCACGCGTCGGTGGCTTCCACCTGCGCAGTGGGGGTCGCGAACGGCAACAAGGACGGGTCCGCCATTTGACCTCCGGACGAGTTGGAGGCCATTGCTCTTAGGTTGGAGTTGGAGGCCATCGTTTCTAGGTAGGAGGCCATCGCTACTTTGGGTGCTCGATGATCTGGAGAGTCAACAGGCAGTTGGACTTGGAATGTTGCGACTTCAACTTCACCATACTTCACCCTCCAAATGTTTCCGCACCATACGACTGTGTCATACTGGGATATCCTTGGCATCTGGACGAAAGCCAAGAAATGGTAAGGGTTTTCTACCCCACTTTGTCATACCTCCAGCTAGCTTGTCTAACACCATCCCAAAATATGAAAGACCATCCCTCATGCAATGTTGAGCAACAACATGACATGTCACGATGGAATCTCGACCAATCAATAGGGCGCTCTTAAAGTACCTTGGAAACTAGACTGTTTTTTTTGGAGGAAACACAGGTCTTGAAAAACACCTACCGTTGGGAACACCCCAAACACGGCCTTTTTAGAACACCTGACTGGAGTCTGATGTCTTCCATGTTCTACCTGGTTCTGATACCAAAGTTAAGTATGCGTTTGACAAGTTCCATACAGTAAAGTAGTAATAACAATCCTCTAAAACAGTTCATCATAGTTCATCCATTTTTGTCTACAGACTCAGTTGCCCACCAAAGGGACACCTGCTGATATTAGCGAATTATTCTACCAATCGGTCACCAATCGGTCACTGAAGGACAGTCAGTCACCTCCGAAGGACATGGTGGGGATCGCATGGTAGATGCTGCGCACGCTTTCGACATCCTGGCGGAGATCCCAAACGAGTTCGTGCAGCCGCTCGAAGAAAAAACATGCAAAAATACGATTCATTCCTGTAAACACATACAAACAAACAAACCCGAACGACATGTCGTTGTGATCTCTTTCCGGTAGAGAAGGTCATCTCAGCCAAGAAAAGGTGTTTTTTCCAAAGGTAGGAAGGTTGGTAGGCAGGTTGGCCGTCCGATGGTTTCAGCATGGCTGGCCCTTCTCAACTCAGTGAAGCCAAATGTTACGCGTCGAAAAGGGATGGGCAAAAGGGTGAGGTCTTGATGGTCCTCAAATGAACAAGCTCTCAGGGCCAGAAGAATTGGACAAATCGTTCAAGTCATATGCCAGTATAGTGGGACCAGCAACGCAGCCGCTGAATGAGCACACACATAAAATACATACTAGTATTGAACGGAGAATTTAGGCTCTTAAACTCTGTGACCCCAAGTCACTGTCCCAAAGGTTGGAGTAGAAGCTTAGGCCCACTTTTAGCTCAAACACGCGTGAGCTCTGGTATCGAAATGAACACAAAAGTAAACCACAAACTTGAACAAACGGCTGCAGTGAAACATACATCTATACAAGCTATGTCATGTACATGTAACTGGTGCTACATCTGATCACGCCTCCCGAGTTTAACATCTCCCAGAAGTTAAGCGAGTCAGGATTAGCACTTCGGTGAATTAGCTCGTAGCCCTTCAGTACCTCTTCAAGACCAAGATGTACCTACTCTAGCTCAAGCCGTTCACGCTTTCAAAGTCAGTTCATGCTCACCTTCCAAGTAGTGGAAGTTCATGCCTTTCATGGCTGTTGTCATTTTCTCCTCGGTGACAGCTTTCGTTAGCACATCGGCCAACATTCGGTCGGTGCCTTCTTTCTTGAGACGAAACTCTTTCTTTGCTGTGCGCTCTTGTACCCAATGGTATTGAGTGTCAACATGTTTAGCTCGTCCCAAACCTCGACGGTTTCCCATGGCGATGCCAGCGGAAGCGTCCATTGTCACCTCTTTGCTGGGAAACAATCCCCAGTCTCTTGCTGTTGATGCGATTCCAAGCATTTGACATGCTCCCGAAACAAGTCCGTAGTACTCGGATTCGCCACTGCTCAGGGAGACAACTCCTTGGCCTTTGCTGTATGTTGTGAGACAGCATTTGTTGGCCATGAGCACGCCTCCTGACACACTCTTTCGTGTCCTTATGCAACCTGCATGGTCGGCGTCTGACCACATGTTGAAGGGGTTGCAGGTGCTTTGGTTTGGAAACAACTGTGCAACTCTTGGTCGATACCTGACATATCGAGCCAATCGTTTCAGCATATTCCAGTGCCTCGATGTTGGGTTCTGTAGACCTTGTGCCAATGAGCGCGTTGCAGTTTGCAGATCAGGTCGATCCTGTGCCAAATACGCGGCTCTCATAGCAATAGATCTATACATCGTTGCATCTTCGGCACTCAGCGGAACTTCTTCATGTTGGAGTTCCTCTTGACTTGGCTTGGCCAAAGGGGTTTTGATCTTGCCTGGTTGACCATTGCCTAACCACTTAATGATCAACTCTGCATGTCTTGGATCTGGTTCCCACCAAATGCCTTCATTTGACCAGGTGATGATGCGATTCAGCACTCTGATCTGTTGGCTTGCCTTTGGTGAACCTGGTGGACCGAGAATGCCTCGTTCCACAACTTGCCATTCTTTGGCTGCTGAAGTGTGAAACCATTTGATGTCATCAAAACTTCCAACTGTCGTGAAATCGTCTCCATGCACTTCTGTTCGAAGTTCTCTGGATGCATGGTAGTAGATGCATGGGTTGGACTTGCCTTGAACAAATCCTAGCTTCTTCATAAACTCTGCAATGGTCAGCTCCCAATTCATGGGTGCGTCTCTGGTGCCGTAAAGGCTTCTGACCAATCTTCCTACCACATCTCCATCTTCTGGTTTCTTGCCTTCTGATGGAATTTCAACATAGAGTTCTCTTGTTGCTTTGGAGTAGAAATGAGCTCTCTTCACATCCAAAAATCCTAGGAAAGATTGCTTTGTCTTTCGCTTTTCGCCTTTCTCCAATGGAAGACTGTCACTGACTGCAATGGTTAGCAGTAGCTTCAAAGCTGCAAGGCTCGGCATAGCTGCGAAAAATTCGTCAAAACCTGAGCCTCTTTTGATCTCTTGCGCTACCAATCGACTTCTGTAGAGAGGATTGGTTTCATCTTGCTTGTTCACATCTACCCATCGAGTTCCAATGATTTTGGTTCCTTTTGGAACTTTGCTTCTTGGGATCTTGTCCCAGACCCCCATTGATTCGACAATGTCGATTTCATCTTTTCTGGCTTTCTCTACCTTCTCAGGTAGCAGCTCTTTTCCACTGATGTCATCATAGTACCACCAGTCTTTTGCCTCTTCTGCCATTTCTTCTGGCAGTGGGATCTTCTCTTCACACACTGGTTTCTCTGGGTCGATGCTAGATAGCACTCTCTCTCTGTCTTCTAGGATTAGGCTTTCTAAAGCCATCTCAATGCTCTGGATGTCTCTTGTTCTCTCGGCTTCATCTTCATGTTCGCCTTCTGCCTTTCTCTTCTTGTCTCTATCTACTCTGGCTTTTGCTGTGGGTGATCCTGCTGGTTCATGTTGTTCTTCGTGTTCTCTCTTTTCTCCATGTGGTTCAGGTTCGCGTGGTCTGCGAATACCTGATGCTGAAGCTGATGCTGTGCCTGGTGTTGGTGGTGCTGCTTCTGGTTCGTACCAAAGTTCTGTCACAATGTCCATCTTGTGTGGTAATGCTCCATTGAGTATCTCTGGTGGAGGGTCTGTCGTCATGACTCCACTCTCAATGATTGCGTTGTTTGCATGGTTTCTTGTGACTCGGTGCCAGACGGTGGACCAATCAGGTCCTCCTGGCATGGTGGTTTGAAAACAGTAAGCTTCGACGTCAAGTCGTGCGAACACTCGACACGAATCGGGAACTCCCGATGGTCTTTTGCTTTCATATCCATGAAGGATTTGAGGTCTCTTACCACTGACTGGTTGTGGCATGCCAGTGATTGCCTCTCCAACTCGGCTTTCATGTCTTGCTACTCTTGGGTTCTCTTCTTCTTCTCCTCTGATGCTCTCTTCAAGTCTGTCTCGACACCTGTTGGTGTGATGGATGCCTGTAGATCTCTTGCCAATCTGTGTGGCATCACAAGCTGGGCAACCTGCTGTGTACCCAAACTTTTCCAGGTCTTTCTTGGTGATGTAAAGTCTTCTCAGCTTTCTTTTCTTGTCATCGATTGCCGGTGGTTGAACTAAAGCTTCACCACTTGGGCTGGCAATGATTGGTTCCCTTGGGGCTGCAATCGCTGGTTCTTCGCGAATTGCTTGAGGATCCCAGGGAATTCCAGTGATCGATTTCAGCAACTCTGAATCATATCGATCTTCTTCTGGCTTTCTTCGAATGGATTGCACTGTGAAAACGCCTGTGGAATTTCCTACTATCTTCTCTGTGGTGGTGTCTTTCACTCCTAGAAAAATTCCTTTGGTCCATTGGGCCTCGAACTTGTGGCCTCTCTTGAGGTATTCGACGGCCTCACCAAATGGTGGAATTGCTACTTTCCATTCACGTCCACGAAGTCGTGAATACGGAGTCTTTCCGTCTTGAAGTTCGGTTGATCGGAAAAACAGATTGTAGACTGTGGATGCGTGTTCAACTAACCAAGTCAAAACAGGTGAATCGTCAGGAAGTTTCTCACCATAGTTTGACTCGATCGCGGCTCGAAGAGTCCTGGCTTGTCCTTCCAAGGTTTGAACTGCTCGTTCAATCTCTCCCTTGGATTCTTTGACTCCTTTCGGGCTCTTCTCGATGATCAGGGTTCCTTCAAACCCATTCTTTACTGCCTCAACAACAGAGGTGAGGGCAGGTTCAGGATCATGTCGAATGATCAGTTTGGAGTATCCTAATTTCTTGATGTCGTTCAAAAGTACTTTGGATCCGTATGGACCTTTTGTCACACCTTTGTAGGGCAACACATGAGCAAAAAGATGCTTCGTCCATCGATCTCTGACAACAAGAATTGGTGCATGAGTCTTCTCGTCCAAAACTACATCATCAGTTCGTGAATTCATGAAACAGTAGTCTACAGTCACTACTGGGGTTGTCTCATCGGTGTGGTCTATCTTCCTGTGAGGGTTTGCCTTAGCTTTTCCCCTTACACAGGCTTCACACCAAGACCTAAAAGGGAAGTGTGAAACAGCATGCTCTTCGAACTCTTTTCTCGTCGGGCGAGTGGGAGCATGGATTTTGAGCTCAGGCGGCACTTCGTCGCCTTGCTCGGCCTCTTCGGCCTGCTCCACCGGGCTTACCCATTGCGGTGCCGGACGAAAGGGTGGAATGCAAGCGGCACAGAACAGACGCCGTTGCTGAACGAGATCGGAATCTTAGTTCCGTCTCGGGAGATCTGTCCACCAGATCCGTGCGTCTGAATGCACCAGCCCTTGCTCATAAGGGCCCCAGCGGAGAGCAGCGGTTTTGCAACCGCCATCACCCGGAAACAGCAACGTCCATTGAGGGAGTTCTGGCCGATGCCGATGGTCACCATGGCATCGATCTTGCCAAGGTCCTTGACCACTTCGCCTGAGGCAGTCTTGTAGACTTTGCAGGTGCCTTCAGGCTGGATAGGCTTGTAGCCCAATGCGGTGGCCAGTTCAACAGGGATGCAGGAGGTCGCGGCTCCTGAATCCAAGGTCACCTGATGAGCCATTGGCGTCTCCATGGATGCCAGCTCCAAACTCTTGAGAGCGAGTGGATCATCATCGCCTTCATCAGGCTCGCTTGAGGGAGTGGGATATCGTTTTCCCTTTCCCTTCTTGGCCTCACGGGCAGCATCCTGAGTGGCCACGTTGACGGCTCGAGTCAACTGCACTTTCTTCTGCTTGCCCTTTCCTTGGCCCTTCTCGGAGGCAGCCGGAGCCGAAGCGGCTCGGCTTTTGCCCGGGGATCGTGACCGGGACTTCAGCCGAAGCGTCTGCCTTGGCGCTTCGCTGGATTCCTCTGGCTTGGATCCTGGTCCACGGAATCGCTCCTGGTGCTCTTCAGTCGAGCTCTTGAACCAGGCCATGCGCTCCTCCTTGGTCTTGCCTTTCTTCTCAGGAGGTGGAGGTGTCTTGGCGACGCGCCTTTGCTTTGGCGTCTTTGGGCCAACCTCATCTTCCTCCTCCTGCTCTTCCATCATCTTCTGCATATGGGCAGTCATGTAGAAAGGACCTCCTTTCTTGACAGTCTCAAGCTTTGGATCTTCCATCTTCAAGTGCTTTGCCACATCTTCGGGCTTCAGGTCCATGTCGGCATCTTTCACATGCTTTGGCGCATCTTTTGAAGTTGGGCTGCCTTGCTGTCCCTTGGCAGTCTTGATGCGCTTTCCCATCTCTTTCTGCTTGATCGTCCATTCCTTTGCCCACTGGTTGAGGACTTTTGGCGGGCAACAATTCAAAGCCATATGGTGGTTCCATAGGCCGGTGTCATTGTCACACCTCAGGGCCTTGTTGCACGCACGGCAGACCATGTTCTTGCTGCCATCTCTGTTCTTGTGGGTGCATTTGGCTACCCATTCATCATAGCTGAGGATGCGCTCTTGGAACATGTGATCGAGCCATGGCACGGTATCTTTCTCTTTTTCTTCTTCTTGTCCATCTGACTCCTCGTCAGCTGGCTCAGTGCCATTCTCATCCTCTTCAACTTCACCTTCAAACTCTTCTTCCTCTTCGAGTCCCTCGATCTCAGTCACATCAAGGGGATTGATGTTCTCCATGACTGGAGCTGCGAAGGATGGTGCGCTTGTTGCTCCTTCGCCTTGGCTTTCGACGCGCTTCATCACAACATAGTCCTCTGGGTTGAACCCAGCTGCAGTGAGCGCCTTGTCGATGACACTGCGGGCTGGATGGCTAGTAGCCGTCCATGTCTGGCTTTCCCGCTTCATCTCTGCCAACTCTTGAGTGGAGAGATCCTCGATCTTGGGCTCCTTCTCTTTTGGCTGTTCAGGCTTCTTTGCCTTTCCTGGCTTCTTGTAGCCACGATGCCTCTGGGCCTTTTCTCGACCTCGAGGCTGAGGGGCTTCATCAAATTTTCCTTCATCATCTTCATCATCCCAAGCTTGAAGTCGACCAGTACCCTTGGCACGAGCAATCTCATAGTAGTCGAGCTCCTCAGGGTAATTGGCCTCATAGTCGCGCCAGGATTCGAAACGATCCTGGGCCTTCTCAACGCGATGCTGCTCGGCGCGCTGACGGCTCTTCTCTTTCTTCTTGGCCAATCTTGGATCCATACCTGATGCCAAATCAGCTGAGAGCCTTGGCGACTCCGCCGGAACCGAAGCGGCGCGGCGAGGAGTTGGCCTCTTCAGCAAGATCTTGGCTTTTCTCTCCTTTTCTTCATACTGTTCTTTCAGCCTCTTCATCTCGGCCTGTTGTTCCAAGATGGCGTCATTGGCTGCTTTGCCTTTGGCTTCGGCCTCTTCGATGGCCTTCTGGATTGTCTCAGACTTCTTCTCATACAGCTCGCGATTGGACTGCATGGTCTCTTGGATTGCTTGGTTCATGACTGCAATCCCAGCAGCTGCAATTCCAGGACGACCTTTTCCAGCTCCTGGCTTCTTTGGCATAGCCTTGACTTCAGTCTCAGCTTTTGCCTTGGCTGCTCCACGAGAAATTGCGGCAGGTGCTGCTTTCTCCATCTCGATGGCAAAGAGGGTGGCGATGTCAGCGGAATACTCAGGCTCGGGTTGATGCTCTTGAGCCATAGAGGTTTCAGATTCCTCAACTGAAGCTACCTTCTTACTTTTACTCTTGCCTTTACCTTTAGAGTCTTTGCCTTTGCCACCTTTGCCTTTACCCTTGGAGTTTTGGTTGTACCAACTACTCTTGTTCCAATCATTCTTATACCAATCGTTCTTGTTCCATGAGTTGTTCCATGACGAGGGATTGGACCATGAAGAACCTTTTCCCTTCTGTTTACCTTTGTCGTTTCCCTTGCCTCCATCTTGACTCTTTCCTTTTCCTTTGCCGCCTTTTGAGCCACCTTTGCCTTTTCCTTTGGCTTTAGCCAGACTTGCAAGTGAAGCTTGCATCTGGCTGGCAGCTGCGGCTAGTGCGTCAACATCCATTGGTGCTGATCCAGTCTTTGCTTCTTTTCGGCTCTCGATGTTCTCGAGGTAGGCCAAAATCTCTGACTTCATGATGGCATAGTCAGTGAGTCTCGAACTCTGGAGGTCAAGGTGATCTTGAAGTTTGGCTGGACACATCTGCTGAAGACAACTTCTTGCGATGTCATCATCAAGAGCTTTCTTCTTCCGCTCTTCATACTTTCGCCTGATGTTTTCCCAGGCTTCTATGCTCTCTCTGAGCTTGTCCAATGCACACTGTTGTGGGTGCAGGACCTTCTTCAGCAAAGCTGAGTTTGCTTGTGGGTTCTGTGGATCATACTTGGTGATCAATCGTCTCAATGCCTCTAGGCCAAAGTGCTGACCTCTGGAGGTATTCTTGACAATCTCGAGGGCTTCTCCCTCACATAGTGAGATCAGAGCCTGTCGGGCCTGAGCTGAAACAAGCTCGGCTCCTTCAGGATAATCATCTTCCAGAGATGTCTCATTGATCTCTGTGTCTTGATGCTCTTCGAGGAGCTGAATGCACTTTCCTGCATTCTTGTGACTTGTCTCAATCCAAGTCTTGAACTTGAAGTACCATGAATCCCAGGTACCTGTGTGTCCACTGAACCTGTCAGGCTTTGGAATGCCTTTCAACTCGGATCTGTCTCTTACTTCTACGCTAGTGGCTATGTTCCTTGTGATTGCCGTTTGTTGTGTATATGCTTCTGCCATTGCTCGTTGCAATTGGCTCTGCCCCTGTGCTAGGGCTTGCATCATCTGTGCAAATTGTTGTGCCATGTCTGTGGCTTGTGGTGCCTGTGCTCCTGGCTGTTGCGCCATGTTGACTTGCTAGCCAGGGATTGAAGCAATCCGGCTTTCCTGCAAGTGATGCTTGTTTTGTGGATCTCCGGTGCCAGAGCCGATGCGGCTCGGCAACCTTTGATTCGCAGACGGTAGCCGGGTCTTAGAACCGCAGCTCCGCTACCATGAACGGAGAATTTAGGCTCTTAAACTCTGTGACCCCAAGTCACTGTCCCAAAGGTTGGAGTAGAAGCTTAGGCCCACTTTTAGCTC
>CAXAMN010006668.1:1561575-1580550 GCA_963970005.1 Durusdinium trenchii | reverse complement strand
GGGGGGTATTCGGCTTGAGACTGCATCGAGATCCTCTAAATCTTTGTGCATGGGTGATGTGGCTGTGGGACCTCCTAGGACCAGAAACCCTGGTGGTGAAGACGGCAGTGATTCTGGTGACGACAAAAGGAAGAAACCTCGACGAGGCAAAGGCGGCAATACTCCCAAGCCAAAAAAAGAACAATCTCCTGAGGAGCGCACGGTCATTCTATGTGCAGAACCCATCAACTCCACTAGTGGTTCCCCCGCTGTAGATCAGGAAGCAGAGAAAGCAAGGGTCAAGGGAGATTTCAACAAGGCTTTGCGTGGGCTGGGGCCTCAATCGAAACAATATAGAGAGGTGTGTGAATATATACAAACGCACTATTATATATACACATATACACGCCTGAATATTGGCTGAATAATGTTTGCTGTCCTCAATGGGCCCAGGCTCCGGTCTTTGGCTGGGAAAGCGAGGAACGCTGGGCAAGAGCTGGCCCATTTCAACGGCCACGAGGCAAAAAGAACCATACAGGAATACTGTGCGCGCTGTTGGTTGTAAGTTTGGGCCAGGAGACCAAAAAGCACTTGCAAAGGAAGCATGACTGGGTCAATTTGCTGATTCAGGAGCGTGAGCCTCAAAGTGTGTAAAGGACATCCACTGCAAGAGAATAGCGCTCTTGTCGCCTAAGGCTGGAAAAAAGCCAGCTTGATGGTTCAGACTATGTAGCCCTAATGGAGCAATACAATGTAAAGAAGAAGGAACTTGAGGCCAGTCAGTATGCAACAAACCTTTCAACCTAGTGTTTGAATAATTTCTGTGAGCCTGCTTGCAGAAAGTCGAAGATCTTGTGGAGTCTGCCCGCTCCGCTGCTAGATGCTTGAAGAACCGTCTGCAACTCAATGACTTATCCTTTTGTTTTTCCACTGTCGTGTATGTTTGCGCGGCGTCACGAGGCAAGAAAGCCAAGGAAGAGAAACTGAACAATTCCAAGGTTGGGAAGGTTTTGCAGGGTTGATAGAACCAATTTAAATTGCCCGGCAGGAGGGCGATGGTGAGCAGGAGTGGACGGCCGAGGAATGGGCAGCTTGGGAAGCTGGCCAATGTTAGCTGTTAGCTTTCAATGTCGCACTTGGGCCATAAAGAGTGGCTCTGTGGGTCCTAAGTTTGCTGCAGTATTCTTTCAGGCAGCTATATGTGCAAACTCTAATTTGACGTTGTAGAGATGCTCAACTGTATACTATATGCCATGCCATGCTTAAAAGGTTGCAGCAACTTAGTTGGGGTAAAGGATCGAAACTTTGCGCAATAGAAGCAAAGTTGGTGACTATACAGCTTTGCACCTGCGCTTTGAACGATCAGCCGGTGGCAAAAATGTTTTTTCCAGCTACATGAACTCTGTTGCGTCCCAGTTTCGTGAGATCTTGCGCGCTCTCTTCCAGCCAGGCCCAACGATCTCGATCGAGAAGCCGTTCCTCAAGAGGAGTCAGCAAGCTGGTCGACACATTGCTTGAGAATGTCACGACGGGAGAGGCTCTGTTCACATTCTGGCCAACTGTCCACCCTGAAAATGCTTAGTAAATGCTTAGTTGCAGGCCTCTATGAAGGCATTGAACAAGATGCTACAAGATCTTTTAGATGTACCAGAGTACTTGGTTCCGATTTTGGTCTGCACTATGGCGTTTTGAATATGTACTTCCCCTTTCCGTCAAATCGAACCTTTCTGAGGACCCCTATCCTCGAGCTGGCAGAAAGGTTCCAGTCTTGCAATGGCTGGTATTTGGAGAGAGCTTTCACTCAGTGGTGCTACCAACAACCCTTGCGAAGTTGCCTCCCCATACCTTTTGAGTTACTTGGTGGGCTCAATCTAAAAGTTCACAAGCAATTTATGTATTGTTCGGGGGCAAGTTCAGCAGTGCACTCCAAGGTTTGAAGTGCCGAAGGTAGTTGGGCCCAGTTGTTCAGTTTGATTGCATTTTTTCACGCATCAATCATTGCAGGTTCAGTTTTTCAGCTTAAACCCACCGGCCGAGGCAAACATAGTTGCAGGTGGCATTGAGACAGTTAAACTGGGGATGTTCTTGCCTCACGAGATCTTTGCATCGCTGCATTCATTTCGTGACGCACACCTCTTTCATTCCCTTTTGTGTGGAACGCCGGAGGCGCCTTGCTGGAAAGAACAATGCAAAGTTGCGTCAGTTTTAGTTGTCTTTGACAGCCCTGGGCGCTCAGGCCTATCAAGAGTTTTGGGCCCAGGACCACAACCAGAGATTGGCAAAGGAAGTGTTTGAGATTGAGGCTGGGCCCCCAAACAACAGTGAGTTCAATTGCCATGAGGCCATGATCCACAACAAATCTTTTACTTTGACAATGATGCGCGCAGACAACCTCTGGCCTCCGTGCTGTGCCTCTCCGTATCTATGGAGACGGTGCGGATGTCATGGGAGCCTTGACATGAAGCGCTCACTGCCTAATAGTAACGGATCAGCTTGCAACTTCAGTGTTGTGACTTGAAACCAAAAATCCAAAACCCAAGTGTTCTTCCCAAAAGGATCTGAGAACTTCGAGCTACTCAGCTTGGTGGCCCCTTGCGCGTCTTTTGCCTCAACGCTTGACTCCAGATTTGTGCAGCTTGGTTTCAGCCCAGTGGAGACTTGAAGCTGTCAAGCCAACTGCAGTAACCAGGAATCGCCGCTGTCACCTAGGATGAATGTGCGTTCGACGGTATCCACTCATGACTCTGTACGGGACCAGCTTCTGGAGTGGATAGCTTGGAGCTTTGAAGCACTGCGTGCTGCAAGCTGCATCTACTTACTATATACAGCGCGTACTTGCTACCATGTACAATGTGCCGTTTTTGACAAACATCTAGCTAGCATGGATTGTGGGCTGTGCTTTTCAACGGGCCGAGGTATTGGTACCTGGCCTGCTGCAGACCCCTATGGCCGTGTGTTTGTGCCCCGCTTGCAAGTAGTCGTGGGTTGACCAGGTCGTGAACACAAAAGATCTTTTTGATGATGGTTCTGTCGCTTCAGGACCCCAACTACCATTCTGAGTGGTTTGCCAAAAGCGGGACCCAGCTGGCCGGGGGCTGGAAAGCACTCCTCGACGGAGTGCAAGGAGACCAAGATTTCATCCACAAGGTCTTCAAACTCAAAAGAAACAAGCTTAGTTGTTGGTTCTATTGGTAACGTGGAAGGTGGTTCACAAGCTTTGTCATGTATGCAATATTGCAATCTTGTTCAAGGAAGTTGGCACTCATACAGGCGTCACGTCTGCCACTATTGCTCAGCCGTGAGACGGCTGGAGCCACCAGAGCCAGAAAGCCTGCTCTTCACGGCATGGGGTCCCGCTGCCAGCCATCGTGGAACGAAGCCGTGCAAAGTAAATAGTACATTTTACTACGATGTGAACTTGTTTGGGGAGGCCGTAAGGCTTGCAACAAATACCCACATTCAATGAAAGCTTGGTGCGGGGCGTTCTTCTTTTCTCAAAGCGTGGCAATGTTCAGCAAACCACCAGGTGACCAGGTGTGCTTTTGGTTTTTGGTCAACAAAACGAGGCTCCTCAAGACAAAAGCCGAGTGGGTAGAAGTGCATGGGAGCACGCCGCTTGTGGAAATCAAGGGCTTCACCCCGCTGCGAAGCTCGTTTGTTTGGCAAGTTTCCGGTTTCCCTCAAATTAAGATGTAAAAAATGCATTGAACTTCCAAACCCCCCGTCGAAGGAATCTATCCAGATATTCTGCATATCTGCGATCTTCAAATCTTACCAGACTGCATTGCCAGCTCTTTGTGGGAGATATGTCAAGCTCTCGGAACAAGGAAACTTGCCTGGCTGAACTTAGAACCTTGTACGAAGAGTGGTGCTCCGAAACAAGATGCTTGGGCTCATGAGAAATGGCATATTGGAAATGGATGTCCGACAGATTCTTTAAAATGCCTGTTTCATTTTCTCAGGAATCCCCCATGGTTCCAGGGCATCTCGAAAGCTTTTTACAGTGACAATCCTGTCTCCAAGTACCACTTCGTACGCGCACCTGAGCCAGAAGATGCTCAAAGGCGCTGCTGCCAAGATCTTCATATACTGGCTATGTGGCGTTGTTTGTGAGAAAGCTCGGGATTCCCCTTGCGTCCACAACAAGTTCTTTAGTTAAAGTATTTTTTGTTTCCAAAATGAGGCTACCTCCAACCCACCAAGGCACAGGGCAAATGTTTTCCTGGCGCTCACAAACCTGTATACCATTCTTGCGGAGCAGGGGTGCCCCAGCAGCCATGGTGTCTGTTTGGAACATGTTGCTGTGGGTTTTTCGGGGACTTGGTTGACTGGAATTTGGTCCTTGTTGGGCTTGAAAAACCCCTACTCAGGAAATATTTGGGGGCTGAACAAGTGGCCGGTGTTCGCGACGCATACCTGACCTTTCGCGGCTCCTACAACTGACGCCTTGCTGTTCTTAATGGCAAATTCTTTTTTGGATAGCTTGGCCACCAGGAAAATAGAAAACACTTGTTAGAACAAGGGGCCACGAATCGCATTGCTAAGATTTGGCGGACGAAAGTCTGCAGCTTGGGGCCCTCACCTGGCAGCTCTTACCCAAGCAACATATGCTGGAGCATTTGTTTCTCGGAGAGATAAAGCCAAACATTCAAACTCTTGAAGCCACAGGTGTATTTTGTGTGAGGGGGTTTGGGTTGCACCTTAAACACGCAAGGCTCCTTGACTGGCTTCCCACTTTCGGGAATTGCAGATACTATTCGTTGTATTTGGACGAGGACCTAGTAGGGCGCATGAAGTACCCAAGCTGCACTGTTTTCTTTGTTGCTCAGTGGGTGTGCGAGTTTAGTTTAGCCAACGAGATGTTCCAAATAAGGCGTGTGCTGAACCACAGTCACGTACGCACTCTGAGCGTCAATGGCCTTAACCGCTACGCAATGGGTGTAGCTTTACGCTGGGCGGGCCGAGATGCACTTCTGAACCCTTGAAAAAGACTTGGAGCAGCGGGCGTTTCTGAACATGTCCCTGCAGACGTGAAACGTGTAAATTCAACTTAAAACGCTCTATATGTTCCCTTGAAAGGGTCTTCTTGGTTTAGAGCTCAAACCCAGAAACATTTTACATGTGTGCTGTACCATTAGTCTGTGAGAAACCAAGTGCCTGTCTCAAGTTTGTCTCCCAGTATGTCTGGTGGACATTGTAAAGGCTCAAGAGTGGCTCCCAGCCTGTCTGGTGTACATTGTAAAGGCTCAAGCTTGTCTCCCAGCATGTCTGGTAGACATTGTAAAGGCTCAAGCTTGTGTCGCAGCATGTCTGGTAGACATTGTAAAGGCTCAAGCTGGACTTAAGCCCACACATGCCAACAACTGCTCAAAGGCCAAAATCGTCTATAAGGTCAAAGGCCTTATAGGCTATCTATGCGTTCTCTCAACCTCTGTTGGTAAGCCCTCATCCGCCAAGGAGCGAGCCCAAGCACCAGCATTGGTGTCTGTTTCACCTCTGGATTCATAGCCCTGCAACCTCGCTTGATAGCCGGGGCTCTCACCACTCGTCAGCCCAGGCGCACTCTGCGAGGCTTCCACAGCAGCAGGCCGACAGCGCTGGTCATCCTGCTGCGCAGCCCTTCCCCTTTCCAAAGCTCGAGACCTCAGGGGATGATCTTCACCATACCCACGCAGTCCCGGAGTCGTGGAGCGAGGCGGAGGCAAAGGATTTAAAGAACTTGCACCTACCAGACCCTCTTCAGCCCTGGGAGCAAAGCGCACATAGAAAAAACAATAGCCCCTCCATTCGTAGATGCCCGGCAGGTCCGCATTGCGGGAGTTGATCCAATCATCCATGAGCTCCTGCCGTTGCCATGCCTGCCGAGTACTTTGTCGATGAAAGGCCACTGTCACCCTCGTTTGGGACATCCTCTCTATTCGAAATGGTGTTCCCCTGTGCAGGGGATGAAATGCTCGAACCTGACTTTTTCGCAGCACCCGAACCCACCATTCGCCAGCACCATCTCCACTGCCAAGGCATTCCCATCGATCATCGCCAGTGGGTGGAGATGCAAATCGGTCCAACGTCCAAGGAGCGTCCGTGCCCAATCCCCGGTGGGTCACCGAGGAGCGCAGCGCACACAAACGCTGCTTCCATGGCTGCACATCGCGCGCGCCCGTGAGGGTGCCAAGTTGGCAAGAGTCGAACGAACGAGCGGTCGACGTCGAAGGTGGGGCAGGTTCATTTTCCCTTGCCCATCTTGTTTTCTCTTCAGTCCTACATGGGCCAGGTTCATCTTCCCTTGGCCATCTTGTTTCCTCTTCGGTCCTACATGGGCCAGGTTCATCTTCCCTTGGCCATCTTGTTTCTGTTCTTGTGCGGGATTCGTTAGACCTCTTGTTGGACTGGCCATTTGCCGTCTTGTTCCAGTTCCAAGCTACAAAGGTTGCGACTGCTCCCAACGCAGTCACACATGCCAATCGAGCAAGGCTTCCAGTGCACGGCAACGCCGCAACCATTCCCAATGAGGCCACCGCTCCATACGCCGCCTGCTTCATGGCGTCCAGTTTGGATCCCGTTCGAGATTCACACGGGGCAGCAGCATCGCGAAGGCCAACTGATTCTCTGAAGTTCTGCCAGGACTGAAGCTGCGTAATGGATTTTGTAAGCAGGTCGGCACACAATTCTGCTCCAGGAATGTGCTCCACATCCCATAGTCGATGTTGCAACCTTTCACGAAGGACATGGCTTCTCAGCCTGAGATGTCTTGTCCTCCAGGGGCCGGAGGGAGCCTGAAGCAGTTGTATGCCCGACATGTTGTCCCCCTTGAGTGTGAACGCTCCTTCTCGATCCAGGATGTTGCAGTGAAGCACATTCACCACCGCCCCAACGCTCTCACCCAGGGTGAACCCATCAATGTAGCCCAACAGCTCGCTCTCTGTTGTGCTCAGTGTTGCAAATGCTTGGGCCTTTGATTCCCAAGCCACCAAACATCCTCCCCACATAGCCATGATGCCTTGGTGACCACGGCCTCCAGCTGGTGCAAATGAGGAATCCGTCAACACCTCCAATCGCGACATTGACTGCCGGCGACCATGCTGATCAAGTTCCGGTGAACAGGGTCCATACTCCAGTGCCAAATCTGGGGTTGCAGCCAAGTATCCAATGACATGACGAGCCAACTCCAGAACACCCTTGGGGGATTTTGTGACCCGTGCACCCAAGTAAGCAACAGCAAAACTGAGGTCAGGTCTCGTTCTGGTTGACAGCCATAGCAACTCTCCCACCAAGGTCTGGCATTGTTTCACCTCATTCGGGTCAATGACGTCCTCGGGGTCGAGCTCAATAGCCTTGGGAAGCGGCGAGTACCGCATTGGAAGGTCAGGATGTCTGCTCACAATCTCCCGAGCATAATCAGGCTGGCCAATCATGAGGTTCGACCCGCTCCACTTCATTTCCACCCCACAAAATTTCTTCCACTCAGACTGAACCACCCAGGTCGGTGTAGAGCACTTCCACGTGGATGCCAGCTTCGTCAGGAAAGCCTCAGCAACTGGCTTGGGGCCCATAACAATGAAATCGTCCACGTAGGATAAGGCAAACCCCGATGTTTCACCCTCCTCCATGACATTCACATAGTCCCCCTCTACACCAGGCGCCGTCATCAACCTCCACACATTTGGCTCTGGTGTCGCGGTTAGCCAATAGTGCACACCCAATTCCCACCACCGCAGGCCACGAAGGACATCATCTCGATATGCCTGCCAGTCCGAGGGAGAGCTGTCCAGTCCATATACCGCCGCCTCAACCACCCACCTGGTATCCGCAGAAATCAATCCAGCTACAGTCAAAATCGCCGGGGGTTTGGTGACCATGAGTCGCGTTGATTTCCGAGGTGCCAGCTAAAAGGCTGATGACACATCAGTGATCCCTATCGACCACTGCTCATAGGCCGCCTTCCTCAGTGCACACCTCAAAGATCCTCCATCAATGCCGCTGGCATACAGCTCAAAAGATTTTCCAGCCGTAGTGGTCACCTGCTTTTCCTCCTTCATTGTATGAGAGGGTCCACATCGTCGTGCAGTGTCCTCCACCAAGTTTCCGCACAGGACTATCCTTGATCTTTTCTTTCCATCCGGGGCCTTGATCGTAGGTACCAATTTTGAGGGCACCACCAGCATTTCTTCATAGCCCGGTTCGCGGCCAGACACCGGTCGGACCGCCTTCGTGGTGCGTTCCAAGGACTTCACCTCATACTCCAGGGACGGGATCCACTCCTTCAGGTCCTTTCTCACTTGTGCCAGAGGGACAGTCTGCATGGACATTCGAAGGTGGCCGCTGCTCCTCTCCAGGGTGTTCTTCAGCTACCCCTTCAACCATTTTGGCCATTTGGCAGCTCAGGTCAAAGTCCCGAATCTCCGTCAGGTCATTTTCCAGAGCCAGAACATTCTTTTCCACATAGTCCATCAGTGCTCCTTGTAGTTGTCCTTCTTCCTCACCTACCGCCACATCCTTCAGGAGGTCACTCCACAATTGCTTCCATCCCCAGTGTTCTTCATGCATCCACTTCATCAACTTGTAGGCTTCATCAGCCTCACACTCCACAGTGCCGTTCATCTTCTCCGGCTGCTCTAAGGGAGTTTCGCAAAAGTCACAGCAGTTGCGCCCTTTCAACTTCCTCACCGATCCACCCTCCGCACCTTGTAGACCACACTCCTTGCAAACAGAGGAGAAAGAGCAGGACTCCCCCCCAGTCCAGTTGTTTGGCTGGACTGGTTGTTCTCCCCCGGAAGTGGCATGTAGTCGATGAAGTCCAGGATCCGGTGATGACCTTGGAGGCGGAAGTTGTGGCAAGATTGGCTCCATCGGTTGTTTCCCCGATAGCCTGTGTGGTGGCTTCCCCGGTTCTGGTACCACTTGAAGTTCCAGAACTGCTCGTTCTGCTGCTGGATCTTGTTGGACCACCACCCTGGCATGTTGGACCTGTTCGCCCTCCATTAGCACATATCCCTGCGACATGAATGGAGACGGGCCCATAATCGTCATGGTTCTGAAAGGTGCCGTCAAGGGACCAAATCCTGCCCTGTGCCATCTTTTAGTTTTCACTGTGACTCTCCCCCCAATCGGCAACAGTGCAGTAGACGGTACACCAAGATGAGCACATTGTCGGCGAAGCCGCTCTTCTCCAACATAGCGTGCAATTCCAGGCCACCACTTCCGATCCAGACCACTCTCCTTGATGAGCAATCGAAGGCGCCTTTTCACTTGGTTCACCTCACACTCAATCCTCCCATTGGACGGCCCTTCATCTCCGCCCGTCATGGTTTGATACAGTCCAAATCGCCTGCAAAAGGTCTGGAAGGATCGTGACAGAAAGGCACATTCTCGATCTGTGTGGACCCTGATCATTTGAAGGCCCATAGCTTTGAAGCGACAAAAGATGCGGGTGGCAACCTTGGTGACATCCAACTGCGACCTGCTTTCCAAAGGCTCCACCAGCGTGACATTCTGCACCCCTACTGGCTCTCCCAGGTCCTTGATGTGCTTCTCCCAGTCGCCATTCATCCTTCTCACCTGATCATCATCAGGCCTTGGGTGTTCGTCCCCGTCCTGCTCCTCCTCTAGGGGCAATGGGTCACCATCCTCTCCATCTAGTTCTCGATCTTCTTCATCATCCGGGGCTTCTCTTGGTAGCCTTGGAATGGCAACTGTTGCAACCAGCAGGTATTTTGCTCTGGTTCCCAGTCCCACATCTTCTCCTTCCGGCATAGGCCCCACGATGTCATACGAGAGGCAGTGGGCAGCACGATCACCACACGTTCTCCGATGAGGTGCGTCCATGCCCATCATCTCCATACATCTCCTGCAGTCTCTTCTGTATGGTTGATGCTGGTTCTGCACGTGCTTCTTCCATGCTTCCATGTCCAACCGCTGTAGGGCAGGTTGTTCATTACCAGTCGCTGCTTCCAGAGTCCCCAACCTTTGCAAGTACCTCTTCAGGCTGAGTTGGATAGCCGCAACAAGGCCCGGTGCCCATGTTGACCATTCACGGGATTGGCTCAGACGCTCTTGCAAGGAGTTGGCCGATTTCTGTCCAATTCCATCTCCTGCGATGCCATTTAGTTCATCCATGTCCGGCATGTTGGCGACCATGAGACTTGTGGGCTTTCTTTTGACATGTCCAACCGGTCCTTGATCCATTGTAATGAGTTTGGCGTTCATTGTCACCATCACATCCTGGATCTCCTTGAAGTTCCAAAAACTTGGCATATCCTCCTCAAGAGCCTGACTCTCCATGTAGGTTGCCGGATCTCGGGGAGACTCCATCAAGTAAGCAGGAGGAAGTTCACGGCCCTTCGACTTCGCATCCATGCGCGTCCTAGCCTCCTCCGCCATCATCCATAGTCCTGCTTGTTTCAAGACCAATGCCAGGTCCCCATGTGCCAAGTTCTGCTCAACCATGGATAGACCCTCCAATCCAAAGCGTCTCTCATCTCTTCCCCTCAAAGGCCTGGGTCCAGGCTCCCGATGACGCAGCCTCGACACACTTCTGCACGGGGGTCCACCCACCACAGCCACCACATGTCCATTCCTTGCTAGATGGCATAGGTAACTCCACGTGCCAACTGCATGCATATCGAACTGAGTGCCCATAGTGATGTCCACGTTGATCACCTCGTAGCCCCCCCAGTTCTCCTTTGTCCAGGCCTTGGAATTCCTTCCTGAGTACAGGTGGATGATCACTCCAGGCGCCCGAGCGTGCCGACGTCGCTGATGTCGATTCCAGGGACACTCTTCAGGATTGTAGTGATCTTGCCCCCTCATATAGCCCCAAACCTCCTGTGCAACCTCCGGGAACTTTGTCGACCACCACCTCCGGACCTCTTCATCCAGCATTAACTCACCCTGATCTTCCTTCTCCATGATGTCCAAAAGGGCGAGGGCCTGCTTCTCCGGAAGCACTGGGCATCCACCCCTCAACGTGCAGTCAATTCTTCCACTCTGAGGATGGTTGATTTTCACCCCAGATGAAGTCCATTGCAACTGTACCCCAGCTTCACCAGTCGGTGCAGGGGAACAATCACCTCCACTTGTTCCTTGGTCAACAATGTGCTGTGTTCCTTCACTCGAAACAAGGTCGTCGACCCCGATGCCAGCTCCACAGTGACCGGCACCAATCTGTTCATTTCGTGAGGACGGGCTCGGCGAAGTCCATTTGTGGCACCTCCATCCAAGAGAGCTACAGCCTCACCGCTGTCCAAACACTGTGGCTTCAATTCCTTCAGCCTCAGCACCTTCATAGTCCTCAAGGCCTTCAACAACGATGTTGCTTCCGTCAGCAACTCCGCAGTCGCATCCTTGCCTTGCGTCTTCTCCACCACCGGCTCACTCTTTACGATAGGCGGAGATCCACCATCAGCTCGAGATTCATCTGTCTTTCCATTCTCGGGGGCAAGCTTCTCCCCCGTCTCGGTCCTCTCAGGGTCCCTTGAATTCTTCACCTTCGCAACCTTCCTTCCATCTTTTGCGTCAGGCTTTGTCATCTTACCCCCATTCGGACAATCCTTCTTGAAGTGAGCTCCACCACAATTGTAGCAGCGACCCTTCATGTCCGTGGTGTCATGCGCATAGCTGCAATTGGTGCCCCTCTTGCAGCCTTCATCGGTCCTCCAGAAGCGGCAAGGGTGCTTGGGTGCCGTCTTATCCTCCGAGTCTGCTCCCCCGAAAGCGGTCGCCATTGCCTTCACCGCCGTGGATTGCTGATTTCCTGAGGCTCCCGATGTAGCTGTCGGCGGTTGCACCTTGACCAGTGACACTTCCTCCACCTCAGCCTGCACATACTCCGCCAGCTCCATTACAGCCTCCACTGTCGCTGCATAATCAACACGCAGTTCTTGCCTCACGTTAGCAATTCTGAATGCCATCTGAGAGCCGCCCGATTTGGTGGCACTGTCAATCATGCGTTGCACAGTGACCATGAGAACCACAGGGTCAGGTAGAGAGAGATGAAGTTCCTGTGCCCGGGTCAGCCATCGGCGCCATAACCTCACTTGTGTCAAGAGGTCCGAGGTTCCTGTTGCAAACCTCGTCTCCACTAAATTTTTGAGGAGTTGTGTTTTTTCAGCCCCTCCTCCTGGCTGGTACGCCACGTGCAACCGGTACAGGATGTGGACCACTGAGAGCTGCCGACCACTGACTAGATCTCGTCGGAGCTGATCTGGCAATGCTCCCAACAGCATTGCGATGCCCCTCTGTTCAATCCTCTGCAGTGCAGGCTCCACCACCACCACCGGCTTTGCTCGCAGGCGTTCCAGAGGGCTCATTGTTAGCCATCGGGCATAGTGCTCCTGCGCAATCGAGAGGGACTCTTCCCACCATGCCTTGGCACTGTGCGAGATGTCAGCCATCAGGGGGAAACTCATTGTGAGCCAGTCCCCAAACAAGATTGAGGCCCCTTCAACATTTGGAGAGGGTAGAGCAGGAAGTTCAAGATTCCTCAATTCAATGCCTCCGTCATTGAAGCAGCTGATGCCCCACCACCAATCCTCACCACCTTCTGTCCTGATCCCTGGTCCATTGCAGAGCTCGACAATGGGTGACGCCCTTGAGGTAATCCAGGAGGTTGATCAAGTGCAAGGTCTCCCAGGGGTTGACCACTTGACACTGTCTTGTATGAGGTCGTATCCGTCGGTTCACGGGACGTGCCAAGGCGACGTAGCTCCCTTTGAAAGGTCTCCTCAGCCTCCCGAAGGATCTTTGCCCTCAGCGCCTCCACATCATCTTGACCCGGGGAAGTCGGTCCCGAGTTCTGCCCGATGCCACACGGCCCCGACCCATTCGCTGTAGGGTTACCTGCAGCAAACTTTCCATCACCTTGGGCTTCCGGAAGAGTGCCGTCACCTCCAGCTTGACCGCCCCCAGTCATGCCCCTTCTAGCTGCCTCCTGAACCCCTGGGCTCCCGAATGGATTGATGTTGGGTGACCGAACCGGTGTTTGCCCCACCCCCTGCCCATAGTCCAAGGCTCTCGGGTTCATCAAACCACTTCCATCTCCAAACAACCCTCCTCGAGCTGCTGGATCAATGCCAGGTCCAAGAGGTGCTAAAAGACCTTGACCTTGAGGTTGTCCTGCTAGTGCTTGTTGAAGTACATGATAAGTTCGTTGAACCGCATCATGAAGTGCCCCCAAACCCACAGCCGACCCCGCCGATGCAGGAGGAGTTGCCGCAAGCTCCCCAGGCTTCACCGATTTCAACGACGATGAAACAACACCCACACCAGCCTCCGGCTCTCGGAGACCTTCCTCCAAAGTCCCCATCACAGGCGGCCTAAAGGATGTAGGAGGTCCCCTCGGTGTGGTGCCCACCTCTGTCGACCGTCTCGGTCCCGCGTCCGCGGATCTAGTCCGCCTGACATCCTCCTCAATCAAGGCGTCGAGCCTGCGGTCAGCCTCACCGATCACCAGTGAAGCATCCGCTCTCCTTTGTCTTCCAGCTGCTCCAGCGCCAGCCGCCTCGCCAGCTGCTCCAGCGCCAGCCGCCTCGCCAGCTGCTCCAGCGCCAGCCGCAGCACCAGCTGCTCCTTCCGCAGCTCGCCTTCGGCGCATCGTTGTAGATGCCATGGCGTAGCTCAACAGGTTGGGCTCATAACCTGAGCGTGTGCGAGCGGCAAAAGCAAAAACGCGGCCGCTCTTGTTTTCTTGAGCCAAAGTTCGAGGTTGGTTATGCTCAGTGCTCATTGACTGAAATGTCAACTGCATGAAAAAAGGTAGAGTGGTGCTTAGGATTTCTCAGTATCATTAAGCTGCCTGCCAATGCGGGCTCGAGCTGGTGGCCGGCGGCATGCCGAAGGCTGTAAATAGCATGCTGTTAACAGTTGGAACATACAAATCCGCAATTGGCCAACTGGCCACTAAGTGATAAAGACCATCCTTGGATGGTGGAAAGAATGCCATTGGAGCCCACAATTCTACTTTCTCTTCGAGTTGGTGGGCTTAATGACATCTTCCCACAAGGAGAAACACATTCTTCTTCAGGGCACTTCGGATTTCTTGGGATTTGTTGCCACACCAACCCTTCCAAAAAGCCAAACAACCTCCAACAAAACTCCACACACGCGCGCGCCTTGCATGGTGAAGCTTTGGGACGAGAGTCCACCCTCCATACCCTCTAAGCAAGCTTGAAATCTCAAGAGCAGTTGTTTCATATCTTGAAGCTCTGCCACTTGTTCCTGCCAGGACGGGTCCGGCGACGCACCCTTAGGACGGGACGGAGGTCGTGGTCCGGCGGAGCTCTGGCCATCGACCATGCCCTGGGGCCCTGTGTAACTGTAGCTCACATTCGTTCGAATGAAACGTGGCGACCGCCGAATTGACCTTGGCATAGGACCAAATCATAGAAGACCGAGCCAGCTTCTATGGAGCCAACTTCTGTTCGAGTCCAAAAATGTCATGTTCTTCATCTGTCATCTGCCGGAACAAAACGAGGCCGTGAGTTCTGTCAGGTAAGAGCAAAGGAGGCATGGCAGACTAGAAAATGACCATCAAATAGACCGCATGCGGCCACTCCACAGGAGCAAAACAACACAAATCCTTCCCCTATCCACCCAAAAACTAATCAGTTACCCCCGCTCCATGACCACCCCCCCAAAAAACTAAATCATGGTTTAGAGCTGGTTCCATTCATTTGGCAGCCCATCAGCGGGTTCACTTGGAATTCCTTTTGGATCACATGGAGGAAGGATTGAAGCTCTCTGTTTTTTCGACCATGCTCCCACAGGGGTTCTGTCTCGGCACCGCTTCACGAGACTCCACAGTAGCTTCGGCCGCTTCGGAGGACGGAGTAGCCGGAGGACGGGAGGACGGGAGGTGCAGCACGTGCTGATCCACTGGATAAGACTCCAACAGCATCGGTGACTCCAACAGCATCGGTGACTCCAGAGCGATCCAACGCCGGAAGCGCGGACGCGATCGACCAGAGCGACCATCGCCTTCAGCTCCTTGGCGACGTCCACGGCTCGGACCAAGTCCACAGAAGCGGAGCCTGCGAGCTCGGGTCCGGATCCAGGCGGCATCCGGTGTGGACATGTGGTGATTATGTGATGGACATGTGGGCGATGGATTGTTTTTTCACAGGCGTGTGATGAAGAAAGATGGAATATCTTGATGATACTGTATATATATATATATGATATTTTATATATGATATTTGTTGCACTTCAAGCAGTTTCAATTCAGCAAACGGTTGGGGTCACAGCGCAAATTGAGCGAAAATCCATGTTTGCACAAGGTCACGTTGACTAGTTCTATATTTCATCACCAATACCTGATACTCCTTAATAAACAATATATTTCATCACCAACCGGGGTCGTCCATCCTTTGACGTGTCCGATGTCGTCTCTACCAGTCATGTGGATGACGCTTCAATAAAGGTTCAAGGAACCAGCTGGCTGCGGGTGCTGGTTCAAGTTAAGGTTTCGGAATCTTACAGTACTTCATAGGCTGCGGGTTCGGAATCTTACTTCAAGATTCATTCGGAACCAGTAAGCCTGCTATGTAAGCCTTATCCACTGTCTGCGGGTGCTGGGGTGGGATCATGCACACAATCGTTGTTTTCTATCCAAGTGGCGCCTATTCCCTGCGTTACTGTGTGGGCACTGAGAACTGGCAACACTCGAAAGTTCAGGATGGTTCCCCCGTGTTGCCCCAATCACTAGTCTTGGGAAAAGGACCTTGGGATTGGATGATCTTATTATAATAGATCTTATAGTTATTATAGTATTCAAAATGGTCTGAAAAGCACCTGCCAATGGGTCACATCACATTGACTCCCCTGTCCCAACCCTTGGAGTCGGTTCGCTTCGCCGACCCGGACCGCACAACCTGCCTGGCGGACCCTCGGTGAGTGTGGTGGTCTCGTTGAAAGGTCTACTCGACGGGTCTTTACCATCACACTCATCCGCGGAATCCAGGGGATCCATTTGATCCGGCGAGACGACACGGTCCATTGCGCAGGAACCACGGCGTTCAGGCCCCTCTTTCAAGTGGCCGGGTGTTCCGCGCTTGGAACCACAATCCCTTGAGAGTTCTGAGGTTTCCTCTCTTCTTCAACTCAGAGTGATGCCATCTAAATCACTTAAACGCTACTTGCCTGTTCTGAAGTCTGCAATGAAACGCGACAGTCTAGGAGCCGCTTCAGTCTTCACGGGCGGATCGCTTGGGTTGCCAGCTGGACCGGAGCGAACGTCTTAAACCGCAGTCGTTCGGGGCTCGGTCGGTGTGTGCTGTTCAATCCTTTATATTATTAAACAAAACGGTTCAGCAACGGGTCAAAGTGGCTTGCATCTTGCAAATCTAGAGCTTTAACAAAAACCTTGGAGTCTACAGTATGAATAACCTTCCCACTCTGTTTGTTCCTCTCCGTTGCTTGGTGTTGGAAGGTTTCGCCTTGCACAGATCCAGGGGTTTCGTCCTTGAAAAGGGCGAACACATAAAAAACCACGTCTTTGTGTGAAGCAACGTCATGCGGTCTCAAAGCAATACTAACATCGAAAAGCTGACAGGAATTGGCACTCGGACCTGGAAATCGTTCGATGACATGGCTGATTCCACGCGTTCGCCGAAACCATCGATTTTAAGGAATTTTAAGATAGTTTTTAGTCGACCTGCAAAAATGTTCTCTCCGGACAGAATGAACATGGATCCACTCCAAGAAGTTGCTGAGTAAAAGTTTCTGTTCAGTTTCCCTGAAAATCTGGACCATGTTGAGCTGCGAAAAATCCTGCAACTGAAGAGTTTCTGGATTTCCTTCTGCTCTTGAACCTCCAAATCGAACCCAAATACAGTATCCTTCCTCGACCAAGCACCGAACCGACCAACCACTGGACCCTGCACCTCCGGCTCGAAGTGGTGAGCGACGAGGGCCAAAAGGCTTTCACACCTGGCGGTTCAGCTTTTCGCGAACGAGTCGATGGATGGATCAAAAGAAATGGACACGTTCAGTTCTATGTTTGTTCCGTTGCTGCAATGTTTTCATGTTTTCTATGTGGATGATGTGATGCTGTGTTTTTGACCATCTTCCGTGAGGCTCCTTTTGTATGAATCCGACCCAAAAATAGAACATTAAAATACCGAGTGATTCCCTGACATCAAACCATCAAAGCCCCATCTTCTTTTGGGTGCAAGGCTTGGATCATACAACTTAACAACTTAACAACCCCAAAATACCACGGCAAGCCTCCCCAAAGCCCAAATGTGGTCCCAGATCACTACATTTGAGAGCCCTGCAGCTAGCCCTGCAATATATGAACCATTCGAGAATCTTGGAGAGAGGGGTTCTAGGGTCGGGTCAGGTGGTGTAAATATGTATATATATATGTATTAATCCTGGATAGAATATTGGAAATTCCCAAAAAAAACTGGTAATACTATTGGATGGCTCATATTCTATCTAATTGTATACTCCAGGATGATCATAAACAACAAGGAAAGAACAAAGCATGTAGGATCAGGGGATGCCTTACAATTCCTACTGCCAAGTACCTGTCTATCATCCCAAATACTACCCGAGAATGCCTTCTCGGTGGCTCAAGTGATCCTTCCGAACAAAAGATAATGATAGAGATTCTGCGGATTCTTACAGTATGTTTGCCGTACTACTCAATTACCTTTATATAGTAATTTCATGTAATTTCTATATTGCTTAATGTAGAGACACACACACACGTTCAAGGGGAATCCTCAAACCTACCACTTTCTCACAGTATCTCACAGTCTCCATTTCTTGCATCCTCCCAACCCATGTTTGCATGCGATTCTGTCGCATCTGTCGCGACCGAAGCGGTCCTTAACGGTCGCTCTGTCTCGGTGTGGGGAACTCTTCGGTCCGGCGGCGCCTGTCCACCTTCACCTTGGTCTGAGACGTGAGGTAGTGAAGCTCCTCAGTGGAAGAACCCGGCTGAGGAAGAGCCCCAGACGGAGGACAGGAAGGACGAGCTTCAGTACATCCAGACTGGAAGGAACTCAGCAAAAAATTGGATTGGTCCGTCTCCATGCAGCATTTCTTTTGAGAAGATCCTCATCATCACTTACCCACGAGTGTGCCCATGCTTGTATGCTACCATGTTGTCATACATGTTGTGTTGAAGATTGATAGTTCTCAGATCCTTCCACTCAGCAACTCTGCGTTGGGTGTACTCTATCATCACAGCTTCCAAGGTGAATCTTTTGAGAAGATCCTCACCCCCGTTGAGAAGATCCTCACCCAGAAGAATAGCTTCAGGTCGGCTGACCTGGTGTCTAGTGGGCCAATTCTATTGTAGGTTAATGATGATGGATGACTTTCATTGTTCGTTTGTGTCGCTTTGGCTGCTCGAGGGCTCGAGGGGCTTGCTGAAAGCCCTGCTGGTGAATTTAGGTTACAAACAAAAGGATTGAAGGGTCGCGCAGTCACGCAAGATTCAAAGTCCGAAGCTACCCAGAATCAGAAATACTCAGAAGCCTTGTTATAAAAAAAACGGGAAACTGAGGACAAATACGCATTCGTTGGGAAGCATCTGAGACTCTAAGGCTGAACCCACATATGAGTGTCGTTGGCTTAGCTTTGAATCCCCCTCGTACAGGTCCACCAAGTGCCATGTGACGAATCCCGGAACGTAACGATACACTGTTTTATGTGGTTTTATGTTCTAGTATATTGTTTTTCCCCACCTGCCAGGTGAGGGTTTTTAGATTTTATCACAGTTGTTCTTCCTCTTCCTTCCTTCCTTCCTTCCTTCCGTCCTTCCTTCCTTCCTTCCTTCCTTCCTCCCTTCCTCCCTTCCTCCCTTCCTCCCTTCCTCCTTGCTTCCTTGATCGCCAACCTCCTCGCCAATCTTCATCGCCAACCTTCATCGCCAATCTTCATCGCCAATCTTCTTCGCCAATCTGCTTCGCCAATCTGCTTCGCCGATCTTGTCTGGCAAGCTCCGGATCGCAGTGTGCACCCCTGGACCTCAACCGCAAGGATCCGATCGCA